>CAUYPK010059687.1:0-14363 GCA_963574355.1 Loris lydekkerianus
CTGAAACTGCCTCTACCTAGATACAGCCAATGTGGTACCATGCCACTGGCCCGACCCTGTCACTCACCTCTTCCCCCGCCTTCTTTCCCTGCCCCTTCTCCACAATAAAAAAATAAATAAAAAAAAAAAAAAAAAAAAAAAGAGATAGAGCCTCACTTTGTCACCCTCAGTAGAGCGCTATGGTGTCACAGCTCACAGCAACCTCCAGCTCTTAGGGTTAGGTGATTCTCTTGCCTCAGCCACCCGAGTAGCTGGGACTACAGGCGCCTGCCACAATGTATGGCTATTTTTTTGTTGCAATTTGGCTGGGGCCGGGTTTGAACCCACCACCCTCGGTCTATGGGGCTGGCTCCCTATTCACTGAGCCACAGGCACTGCCCTTGCCCGGCTATTTTATAGAGATGGGGTCTCACACTTGGCTCAGGCTGAGCTCAAGCAATCCACCCACCTCAGCCTCCCAGAGTGCTGGGATTACAGGCATGAGCCACCAACTTGTATCTGCTGATTTGACTGTTTTGGGCTCCCTGAAAAGAGTTACTGAGGTTGTGTTTTGGGGATTATTTCTTCCTGACATGCTTTTAAAGGCTATATAAACTCGACGAGTAAGGAACTGGATGGAGCCACGGGGACCCAGAGACAGTTAGCTTCAGAATTAAAGGCGTTTCCCGGAATAGCCAGGCCCTTTTATGGAATTTGTGGCTTTCACTTTCAGCAAGGAGGGTCACTCTGCCAGGCAGGCTGCCTCCTACTCTCATCACCATCTCATTTGGTCGACACCTGGGGCGATGGTGAAGCCCACACTCACCCCAGCGTCTGTGAAGCTGTGCCTGCTTGTTCACACTATAGCACCAGTTTTTTTGGGTGGTCCTGGGTTCAAACCCACCACCGCTGGCATATGGGGCCAGTGCCCTACTTCTCTGAGCCACAGGTGCCACCCCTATAGCACCCGTTTTTCATAGTGTTTCATCTACTTGGGGCTTAAATCATTCATCTGCTAGGTGGTTGCAATGCTGATATGTGGCATTAATAAAGGTGTATTTCCCAATTGTTCACATGACTCTGTTGTGGACGTGTGTGAGAATCCTAGAGCCTGTATGTGACCTTTTCAGAGAGCTTTCTCCATTTAGTAAGCGTCTACCAGGGGCTGGACTCACATCAGTGAGAAAAACAGATGAAGATCTCCACCACCATAGACTTTGCTTCGGGGGCAATAATAAAACATAAATTACAAGTAAGTAAATCACAGTGTGTCAAAAGGTGGTGAGTGTATACAAGAAGGAAAAAGTGAGCAAGATAAGGGGTGCTGGGGTGGGTTGCAATTTTAAATAGGGTGATCATTAGATTTAGAATTATTTATCAGAAAAAGCAACTAGAAAAGGTAGAATTAGAGAAACTAGAGTGTGGTAACAGAGATGGGGAGGACTGATTGGTCACTAGGGTCAGACTGACTTACATCAGTGTTACTCTCTTAGAGCAGGGCTCCAGGTCATTATTTTCATTTTATGTATTTGAAAATAGATTCTGGCTCGGCGCCTGTGGCTCAAGTGGCTAAGGGACAAGCCACATATACACCTGAGTTGGCGGGTTTGAATCCAGGCTGGGCCCGCCAAACAATGACGGCTGCAACCAAAAAATAGCCTGGTGTTGTGGCGGGTGCCTGTAGTCCCAGCTACTTGGGAGACGGAGGCAGGAGAATCACTTGAGCCTGAGTTGGAGGTTGCTGTGAGCTGTGATGCCACAGCACTCTACCCAGGGTGACAGCTTGAGGCTCTGTCTCCAAAATAAATAAATAAATAAATAAATAAATACATAAATAAAAAGAAAGAAAATAGATTCTGACTTATCTTTTGTTTCTCTTCTTCCTTTTCTCTTTCTTTCCTCTTCTTTTCCTTCTTTCCTTTTTTCTATTTTCTTGAAACAGAAAAAATTAGAAGCCATGGTGGCTGTCCTCAAGAAACTTAAAATCCAATCAAGGAATGAAGAAGGCCCAAGTAAAACATTGAGAGTAAAGTGCCGATAGTAATGTGAATAAGCCATGTTCTTTAAAATGACAGGGGCTGGGTGCAGGGGCTCGGGCCAGTCATCCCAGTACTCTGGGAGGTTCAGGTGGGAGGAATACTTGAGCTCAGGAGTTTAAGACCAGTGTGAGCAAGAGCGAGACCCTGTCTCTACTAAAAGTAAAAAAACTATCCAGATGTTGTGGTGGGTGCCTGTAGTCCCAGCTGCTCACGAGGCTGAGGCAGGAGGATTGCTTGAGTTTGACGTTGCTGTGAGCTAGGCTGACATCACAGTACTCTAACCTGGGCAACAGAGCAAGACTGTATCTCAAAAAAAAAAAAAAAAAAAAAGACTGGAATAAATGAATGATTATGACAGTATCATTTAAACAATATTGACGGGTTCAGGCGCATTTTGATCTGAGTTGAAGGATCTAATGGTAGAAATAAGGTCAAACATCTCCAGAATTATATGGTTAAGCACTCAGAGATAGACTTAGCAAAATGTATTCAAGGATTTGTAATGAGATTAGCTTGAATGAAAACAGATTTAGTTGTATGAATGATGTTGGAGGTATACAGAGTTGATAAGTATAAATTAAGTGTAAATTAAGGATATAAAATGCTGGTCTGAGAGGGTTAGATTATTTTCCTGAAACTTCATTGAGAGAGCTGAGAATAGAACTCGGAACTCCCTGAATCTTAGTTAAGCCACCAAACCATGTTGTGTAAAAATGACCTCTTCAACCCTACTAAAATTCAGAAATTACTTCCTAATCCCAGACTTCTGATTCCGTATAGACATTAGAATGCAGGACATATTCTGAGAGGCAGGGGAGGGAGAGAGGGAGGGACTGTGTCCAGTTTTCTTTGGGACAGTCCAGGTCGATTTCATCTCTGTGTTATTTGCAACCTCACTCTGTTGCCTGTTGACTCTCTGGCAAGTTCTTCTCAGTTTGATGTTTCTTTTACATTCAAGAGACTGCACTATATTTGAAGGTAAGCAGAAGGCTTAAGATGGGGACGTATATTTCAAAGAACTGAAACAGGGAATTTCGAATGGAGTACCTTGAACCTTACTCTAAACCTCCCTTGTAGCTGTGCGGTGGTAGACCCTCTGGACCAACTGCCACGCACGCCACCATGCAGGGCTTTGCTCCCTGCAGGGGAATTCTTTCTTCTTGGCTACAAGGTCCAGGCTTACTTTCTGTAGCCACGTCTTAAAGTACCTTATTCTCTTTCTTTCTCATTTCCAGGACTGTTTCTGGCGTGGACATGTTTCTCACTGCTGTGGCGTTCATGAGGACACGGTGCTCGTAAAGACAAGTCTCCTGGGCCTTGGAGCTTGCTCACCGTTTCATCCTGTGTCACTGCTGAATCATATTAATAGTTTTTCTGGCTGATGATGAAGTGGAACAGAGATAATATGGGGAATAATAAAATTGAGAAACCCCTCTTAACAAATTATTTCTGCAGATACCCAAATAATATATATGTACATATTAAAAGTTATGTTAGAGAAGGGTACGTGATGACCTAGAAGGACGTTTGTTAGGTGGTATTAGAGGAGGAGAGGGGGCAATAAAACCTATAAAACAGGAGGTAAAAAATCATCTATTTGCCTCGCAATAAAAGACAGATACCAACATTTCAATAAAGGCTATTTTTTTAGAGACAGAGTCTCACTTACTAGCCCTTGGTAGAGTGCTGTGGTGTCACAGCTCACAGCAACCTCCAAATCCTTGGGCTTAGGTGATTCTCTTGCCTCAGCCTCCTGAGTAGCTGGGACTACAGGCGCCTGCCACAACACCCGGCTATGTCTTTGTTGCACTTTGGCTGGTGCTGAGTTTGAACCTGCCACCTTAGGTATATGGGGCCAGCGCCCAACTCACTGAGCCACAGGCGCTGCCCAATAAGGGTTATTTCTAGTTGGTGGGATTACCAGTAAATTTTTTTTTTCTTTCTTGTCTGTATTTTCTACAATTAACATATGTTATCATTTTTGTAAGGAAAAAAGTCAGTGTTGTTTCCCAACCTCAGAGGCAACCTTGGTTAGTTACTACACAATTAAAAAATTTTAAATAAGTGTACTAAAGTGAAAATGCCTACCTGAAAGCAAAGAAATGAAAGTAAGTAACCGTCCAGCATTTGGGTCTGTCCTGCCACCAGAGGTGCTGACAGCAGGTGAGATGGCCTCGCCTCCCTTTGCTCCCTCACTAGCACCTGCTGCGTAGAAAGCGCTGGACCAGTGGGGGTGCCGGCTCAGGGGGGTGGCAGTGGTGCGGTACTGGCTTGGTCCATCCCCCTCGGCCTGACTATCAGGATGCTGGGTATGCATCAAACTATAGCATGGAACAAAATGGAAAAAGAGCAAAAATGATTTGGGGGAAAAGAGGGACAGTCTCCATGTCCTGTTCCCTATTCGTATGTCAGATATTATAATCCAGACTTTTAGTTAGGGAAATATAGTCCCCCATTGTTAATTACAGTCATTCGTTGCTTACTTGGGGACAGGCTCTGAGAAACATATCTGTAGGTGGTTTCCCGGGTGGGCCTCACAGAGTGCACTCCCACTAAGCTGGCGCTGTGGCCGGCGGTGCACCAGGCTCCATCCACACAGGGCCTGTTGCTCTGGGCTGCAGACCTGTACAGCATGTTACTAACTTATAACACAGTTATAAGCGTATCTAAACATAGAAAAGGGGAATGCATTGTGCTATTGTTATGGTAGACAATAGCTTTGACATCACTAGGTGACAGGAATTTTTCATCTCCTGTTACAGTCCTATGGGACTACTGTCCTCTGTGCCATCCTGGGTGACCAAAACACTGTGACATGATGTATCACTCTGTGACAATAGCTGACATTTATTAAACACATACTATGCTATGGGCAGGAGTTCTTAAAGTGAAAACCATGGTTCCCCTGGGTCCCTGAGATTTTTCAGTGGGTCTACGAAGTCAAAAATAGTGTCGCAATAATACTGAGATGCGATTTGCCTTTGTACTTTGTGGGCATTTGCACCAATAGTGTAAAACCAATGGTGTTAGAACTGTTGGTGCCTTAACATGACCCAAAATAATGGTACCAAAAGATGTCACTAACATATTGTTATATTTATCATGGCATCAGGAAAAAAGTTGACTTAAGGATACTTTGATGAAGCAGTAAAAGTGATTAATTTTAACAAATGTATATCTGTAAGTACACATCCATTCAGTATTCTATGTGACAACGTGGGAAATAGGCATAAAGCACTTCTATACACACAGAAGCATGGTGGTTGTCTTGAGGAAAAGCACTTTTTGTTTGTTTGTTTTTTGAGACAGAGTTTTGCTTTGCCACCCTGGGTGGAGTGCTGTGGCATCACAGCTCACAGCTCACACAGCAACCTCAAACTCCTGGGCTTAAGCAATTCTCTTTCCTCAGCCTCCCAAGTAGCTGGGACCACAGGTGCCTGACACAACGCCCGGCTATTTTAGAGATGGGGTCTCACTCTTCTTCAGGCTGGTCTCCAACCTGTGAGCTCAAGCTGTTAGGTCTGGGATAAAGTAGAAAAATATCAGTTAACTGCTGACAAATTTTTGGGCTGGAAGCCCTCAACAAAATGGAGTAAGTCTGGTTCTCTCCCAGGATCAATGGGAAAGTACTCACTGACTTCTTGCTTGACTAACTCCTGGGCCTGGGAAACAAACCAACTAACCTTTAGACAGCACCGGGTGGAGAGAATGCTGAGACAAAGATGTATGGAGGAAGAGTACTGGAACTGAGATGTATGGGAAAATATCAAAACAAAGAATGTAGGACGTATGGCTAACTAACCACAAAATTCTGCTTCTGGACAATGCTTGCTACCCCACCTGAATACCCCTGGACACCCTGCGTGCCAACCAGGATGCAGACCAAGCCTTAAAATCCTGACTCCTTAAGCACTGGGGCTGCTCTCAGAACCCCATGTTGGGACCCTGAGGCAGTCGCCAACTAGCTCCTCGATAAAAGGACTCTGCTGTAAATTTGGCTGGTTTGGCAGTGTGGTCTTTGTGGAACTCCTGGGCACTACAGGGCGATCTACCCACCTCGGCCTCCCAAGTACTGGGATTACAGGCATGAGCCACTGTGTCCGGCTGAGGAAAAACACTTGAGTAAGCAAGGAGCCACTTTTTTTTTTTTTTATGGAACTCTATTTTTACTTGAAAGAACAACTAATAGGTAAAGTGTGTTTATTTAGACAGGGGTTTGGGGCAGATACTTTCTCAAAAATGAATGAAGTCCAAAAGATATACATAAAAAAAAACACTCAACATCATTAGTCATTGGAGAAATGCAAATCAAAATTATAATGAGAGTTCATATGACTCCAGTTAAAATGGCTTTTATCAAAAAGGACGGAAAATAACTAATGCTGGTGAGGATGTGGAAAAATGGGATCCCTTGTAAAGTGCTGGTGGGAGCATAAGTGTACCTACGATGGAACAGTGTGGAGGTGCCTTGGAAACTGAAAATAGAGCTGTCATGTGATCCAGCAATCCCCCAGCCAGTATATGTTTAACATAAAGGAAATCATCATATCAAAAAGATACCTGCACTCCCATGTTTTTGTTTTTACCTAATTTTTTTTTTTTTTTTCTTTTGGAGACAGAGCCTCAAGCTGTCACCCTGGGTACAGTGCTGTGGCATCACAGCTCGCAGCAACCTCCAACTCCTGGGCTCAAGTGATTCTCTTGCCTCTGCCTCCCAAGTAGCTGGGACTACAGGCACCTGTCACAACCCCTGGCTATTTTTTTGGTTGCAGCCGTCATTATTGTTTGGTGGGCCCAGGCTGAATTCGAACCCACTAGCTCAGGTATATGTGGTTGGTGCCTTAGCCGCTAGAGCCACAGGCGCCAAGCTTTTATTTAATTTTTATTAAATACCCTATATACTCGAGTATAAGCCGAGTTTTTTCAGCATAAAATTTGTGCCGAGTTCGGGTTTTTCAGCACAAATGTTGTGCCGAAAAAACTCGGCTTATACTTGAGTATATACAGTAATAGCTGTATACGTTTATGGGGTACGGTATGATGTTTCAATATACAATGTGGAATGCTTAAATCAACCTAATTAACATAGCCATCACCTCACTTGTTTTTGTGGTTTGACATTTATAACATAGTCTTAGTTGTTGTGAAACCTTGCACTGTGCATGTCAGACGAGAGCCCGATGTACTTACTACAGTACGATCCACAACAGCCAAGGTTTGGAATCAGCCTAGTCCCTGCCAGCCTCTGAATGGATAAAGACCACGCGGTGTGTGTGCACAGTAGAATATTTTTCATCCATAAAAAAATAAAATCCTGTTATTTGCAACACCAGGGATGGCACTGGAGGACATTATGTTGCGTGAGATAAGCCAAACACAGAAAGAGGAATCTCCCGTGTTCTCAGTCCTATGTGGGAGGTAAACTCTAACCCGACTGACCTTGGAGAGGCAGGGGAGAGCCATGGTGACCAAAGGCTGGGAAGGTAACAGGGAGCGAGGGGTGGGAGGAGAGATAGAGCAGGGGGGTTAACAGGTACAAAATTACAGTTAGTAGAATGAACGATATTTCATAACAGAAAAGTGATTGTAATCAACAAGTTATGGTATGTTATAAAATAACTAAAAGTAGGATTATAATGTTCTTAACAGTGAGAAATGATAAATGCTTGATACCCACATTTGGTTATTACACACAGTACACCTGTATCAAAATATCACGTGTGCTATGTAAATATATGCAAATATTATCCACCCATAATAGTTAAAAATAAAGAAATAAAAATCAAATCAAATGAAAATGAAATTAATGAAGGGAGCCTGTCACTTCCAGGGAAAACTGGCAGTATTTGTTATTGATGACGAAATTTGAACTTTCAGAGCCGGAGGTGGTGGCTTATGCCTGAAATCCTAGCACTCTGAGAGGCTGAGGTGGGTGGATTGCCTGAGCTCAGAAGTTTGAGACCAGCCTGAGCCAGAGCGAGACCTCATCTCTAAAACTAGGTGGGCATTGTGGCATTGTGGTAGTTCCAGCTACTCGGGAGCTGAGGCGGGAGGATCACTTGAGCCCAAGACTATGAGGTTGCTGTGAGCTATCAGACCACGGCACTCTTCCAAAGGCAACTAAGTGAGACTCTGTCTCAAAAAAAAAAAAAAAAAAAAAAAAAAAAAAAAAATTTGGACTTTCATATGAAATTGGAATTTTAGAGGACATCTATCCACCACTGTGAACTTGTCAGCTTCTCCAAACCTAGAGACTTTTGATGAACTTGTGGGTTTTTTTTTTTTCATATTATATAATAAAACCCATTAATGTTTGGCAGATACACCTAATTCGATAAGTCAACACTTTCCAAATGACAGATGCATGGTGGTATAAAATTATATTCTGGGTAAAAGACCCATTCAAAGTGCAAGTTAGACCCAAGTATTTTAATTCAGCAGAGTATGAAAAGTTATTGTTTCAGATTTCACATTTATTGATATTGTTTCAGATTTCACAAACTTAACAAAAGAAATACTACTTGTTAATTGATAGAGTATTAAAGAAAAATGCTATTTTATCTGCAACAACTATTAAAATACTCTTCTCTTTTCCAACTATCTATTTTTGTGAGGCTCAAATGGACTTTTTACCTGTAAGTCAAAACAATACACTGTGATAGATATTAACTTGGACACAGAAGAGAAACACAAGAATGCAAAACAATGTCAGTTTTCTCACTTTCTTTTAAAATATAGATTTTTCATAAAAATATTTTATTTATATCAACACGTAATTGATGTAACATATGAGATTTATTATTGTTCTTTTAAAATGAGCTAATTAAGAAAAATGTAATAGAAGACTGAAACTGGACCCCCACCTTTCACCAGTAACAAAGATAGAATCTCACTGGATAAAAGATTTAAACTTAAGACATGAAACTATAAAAATACTAGAAGAGAGTGCAGGGAAAACCCTTGAAGAAATCGGTCTGGGTGAGTATTTTATGAGAAGGACCCCCCAGGCAATTGAAGCAACACCAAAAATACATTACTGGGACCTGATCAAACTAAAAAGCTTCTGCACAGCCAAGAACACAGTAAGTAAAGCAAGCAGACAGCCCTCAGAATGGGAGAGGATATTTGCAGGTTATGTCTCTGACAAAGGCTTAATAACAAGAATCCATAGAGAACTCAAGAAAAGAACAAGGAATCCCATCGCAGGCTGGGCAAGGGACTTGAAGAGAAACTTCTCTGAAGAAGACAGGCACACGGCCTTCAGACATATGAAAAAATGCTCATCATCCTTAATCATCAGAGAAATGCAAATCAAAACTACTTTGAGATATCATCTAATTCCAGTAAGATTAGCCCATATCACAAAATCCCAAGACCAGAGATGTTGGTGTGGATGTGGAGAAAAGGGAACACTTCTACACTGCTGGTGGGAATGCAAATTAATACATTCCTTTTGGAAAGATGTTTGGAGGTCATTTAGGGATCTAAAAATAGACTTGCCATTTGATCCTTCAATTCCTCTACTAGGTATATATCCAGAAGACCAAAAATCACTTTATAACAAAGATATTTGTAGCAGAATGTTTATTGCAGCCCAATTCGTAATTGCTCAGTCATGGAAGAAGCCCAAGTGCCTCTTGACCCACAAATGATTAATAAATTGTGGTATACGTACACCATGGAATATTATGCAGCCTTAAAAGAGATGGAAACTTTACCTCTTTCATGTTTACATGGATGGAGCTGGAACATATTCTTCTTAGCAGAGTACCTCAGGAATGGAAGAAAAAGTATCCAATGTACTCAGCCCTACTGTGAAACCAATAAGCACCCACACTTCCATATGAAAGCTATAACCTAACTCCAGCCCAAGATGAAGGGGAAAGAGGAGGGGATGGGAAGTGGAGGGGGGAGGATGAGTGGAGGGAGGGTAATTTGTGGGACCACACCTATGGTGCATTTTACAAGAGTACATGTTAAATCTACGAAGTGTAGAATATAAACGTCTTAACACAATAAATAAGAAAATGTGTTGAAAGCTATGTTAACCAGTTTGATGAAAGTATTTCAAATTGTATATAAAACCAGCACATTGTACCCCATAATTGCATTAATATACAAGCTATGATTTAATAAATAAAATAAATAAATACAAAAGAAAAATTTTAAATGTTACCATTGTAAATATCTATAGATACAGCCCACATAAACAAAGTCTCTTTGGAGTTCTCAGAAATTTTTAAGAGAATGAAAAGGTCCTGAAACTAAACAGCTTGAGAATTGCCGCTCTAAATGTTATATTAATCATTTGCTATGCATAATCTTGCTTAGTGCTCACATCAATTACAAGAATTACATACTACTATTTTTCCATTTAATAAGTAAGGAAAATGAGTTTGAGAAAGCTTAAAAACTTGCCCAAGACTTACATTATTAGTAAAACAGAGCTTCACACTCAGGACGTAAATGTCACAAACAATTTGGTTCCAATGACCAAAAGAAAGGAAAGGTTTCACAAAGAGGGCAAATCTGCACACACTGTGAAGAATGAATCAACAGGAAAAGCAGGGCAGGGTGCTTTAGGCAGAGAGGACATGGTGAGTGAAGGCTCTGTGTGGGGACAGGGTCTAGGGCAGAGGTTCCTAAGTACTTTTGTGCCAGAACCCCTTCCCTAATCTGGGACACCTACCTCACTCTTCTCAGAATAATATTTTTAAATGAATAAAACAAAATACTTAAGATTATGAAGGAATCCAGTCATATATTATGCAGAGAGCTCTGAAAAGATTAAAAAATCCATATATGTGATATACACATAGTTGGGTTTTTTTTTGAGACAAGGTCACACCTTGTACTCCAGGCTAGAGTACAGTGGTGTCCTTGTAGTTCACAGCAACCTCACACTCCTGGGCTCAAGTGATCCTCCTGCCTCAGCCTCCCAAGTAGCTGGGACTACAGGTGCATGTCACTCTACCCAGAAGTTTTTCTATTTTTTGTAGAGATAGAGTCTTGCTATGTTGCCCAGGTTGGTCTCCAACTCCTGGCCTCAAGCAATCATCTTACTTTACCCTCCCAAAGTGCTAGGATTAGGTGAGCTACTCTACCTGGCCCACTCCTTTGTTAATGCATCATATAACAAGATCTAGGGGTGAGAAGTATTGACCAACCTACGTGACATTTCTGCAATCACTATAGAATGATATGAAAAATCAATGATTTCTACTGGTGACAAAGTCACAAGCACTGTTAAAGTTATAGTGGTTTGTTGTCCATGTTTATAATGGAAGGAAGCGCTACATTTCACTCCAGGATAGTAAAAACAAAGAAGTACATTTTTTCCATTCAGGTTCACACATTCAAGGATCTTTGGACTATAAGCTAAGAACCTCTAGGTCAAAGGTAAGTTTCACATTTTTTTATTTAGTTGCCCGTCCTCTGGGGAGGTAAGGGCTGGTGGACCAGCCCAACAGCAGCAGTAGCAGCACCAGTGGGGGTGATGACAGTGGCCAGAGTGAGACCAACAGCAGAAGCCACATCCGCAGCAACAGCAGTCATAGCTATGAGCACTTACCACCTGCCAAGAGTTCTCCTAAGTGCTTCACCTATAAAAGCCAAAAGTGAGGCTGCTCTCTATAAAGAGGAAAGAAAGCTGGATAACCCCCAGACTCGGTAAATAATCCAAAGTCTAAAAACCAATCATATTTTTGGGGTGGTGCCTGTGCCTCCAAGGAGTAGGGCACCAGCACCATATACCAAAGGTGGTGGGTTCAAACCTGTCCCTGGCCAAAAAACTGCAAAAAAAAAAAAATAATAATAATCATATTTTTAATGTTTTAGGTATTCCTTAACTTTCTGAAAAAGGAAGTAGAAGAGTTTGACTCTGAGTTCATAAATGATTAGAATCAGCTCCAAAATTCTGTAACTTTTTAAAAGTCACAGGTGCTGAAATGTTGAGTTACAGCTTTGTAGCTCATGTGAAAATGTATTTTTAAATGTGAATATGTATTTTTTTAATAGTATTCAGAAGGATATAGGGTATAGTCTAGCTTAGCCAAAGTATTCTACAGCTCACATGAAATATGTTTGAAATTATAAATTTGGGGGGAAGTTATTAATCTGGTTAAAGAGGATTTTATGGTATTTTTGTACTTTGAGAACGCCAACATTTTATTATGTACTTTTCTCACTCTAGCTCCAGATAATTCTTCTTTCTTCCGAATTACGGGGGTGCTTTCTCCACCCCACCAGAGTAGTGCTGAAATATTCTGAGCCTCTCTTGTACCTTTTCCTTCCACAACTGTATTAAAAGTCCGTCAAGGACAAAGAGCAAATCTAATGTATATTTTGTATTTGTGACAGCATCTGGGAGAATGGAAGCTTTGATTAGTTCACGGGTTACTTATAAAATAGTTTGTAAAAGTCCATTTTCAATCAGGAGTCCATGTTCAATGCTATTCTAAGTTTCTAGACAGCTCTATTCCTTTTACATTATCAATGCCGTGCGATTTGCTGCTTTTATATCTATTTATGTGGTAACCTAGGACTATTTCTGCTGTCACATCTTGAAAATTGTTGAAGACACATGCATTATTCTTCTCTAATTGAAGCTACAAGCAGAAATGATTCAAGAGTAAATATTTGCCCTGAGCCCAAGTCTGTATAGGAGTTCAATGTTCTTCATTCCGTCAGTAAACAAGTGTTGGATGTCTCCAGTGGTCCAGGACTGGCCACCGCACACAGATAAGCCAGGCGCAGTCCGTGAAGCAGAGGGACTGTCAATGGCGGTGGGCCTGGCCACATGTTGGCTGTGGTGCGCCCTCATGGGCACTTAGCAGACTGGCTGGTAAGGAGCAGGGAAGGCGAGAAAGGGGTGGAGACGATGAGGCTGTGAGAAATAGGGACGACATCGCCCTGGAGCCCCACGACGTGGACTTGGTGTTTCATGGGACTAAATGGGAATAATGGTGGGGGGGGGGGGGCATAAGGAATTGCTTAGCCCTGGAAATGCTGCCTACTGGCCGGATGGAGCATTTTCCAATTACTATGGGCTCTAAAAGAGGTTTAGTATAAAGGGGTAAGAATGTATTTTCTGATTTGATAACCTACCAAACAAAATCATACATTTCTGCTTGTCATAAAGGCAGCTCCTGGGTCGGATGTGGTGGCTCATACCTGTAATCCTAACACTCTGGGAAGCCAAAGGGGGTGGATCGCCTGAGCTGAGGAGTTTGAGACCAGCCTGACTCTACAAAATAGAAAAGAAATTCCCTGGCTGTGGTGGTGGGCACCTGTAGTTCCAGCTGCTGGGGAGGCTGAAGGAGCAGGATTCCTAAGGAATTCACAGTTGCTGTGAGCTGTGATGACACCAAGTAATGTGCCAGGAGTTTTATGTACAGTGGCTCCTGTGGTTCCCCACAACGCCTGTGGAGTGCTGATCATCTTCCCTATCTGGTGGAATGGGATCTCTGGGGCTGGGAGAGCTCAGCAGCACTTGTGAGTGAGTGCTAGTGCCCCAGCGATCTCTGAGGCTAGGACAGCTCAGCAGCCCCTGTCAGTGAGTGCTGGTGCCCCAGGGATCTCTGAGGCTAGGACAGCTCAGCAGCCCCTGTCAGTGAGTGCTGGTGCCCCAGAGATCTCTGAGGCTAGGACAGCTCAGCAGCCTCTGTCAGTGAGTGCTGGTACCCCAGAGATCTCTGGGGTTAGGACAGCTTAGCAGCCTCAGTCAGCAGGGGTTGGCATCCCAGGTCATCTCTGATGTCTGTGCTGGTCCTTTCCCCAAAGGCCCAGAACTCTGTCTTTAGAATACGGATCTCAGAAAGTTTCCTCCTTGGGAGTTCAAATAAGGAAGAAGTGCTTGCTAAAGGATTTACTAAGGCTGAATTTTACTGGGAAAAATTATTTTTCTTCTAAACAACTTCCTGGGCAACATACCTGTTTCCTCTTTTGAATCCTTGTTGGCTGAGTTAAGCAGCATTTGTCTGAATACCGACCCTCAGATTATGTGTCTCTCAATCAATTTGGCCATCATTAGGTCCAGCTTACAAACTGTCATTCTAAGAATAATGGTTGCCTTTAAGAGGCCATAAGAAAAGCATCAGCTTTATTCTTTATTATTTCGTACCCCTGTAACCACACGGCCGGGTGGCAGAGGAAGTGAGACCGAGGGCAAGGCTGCGATTTTATTTTCACGGGCAGGCAGTAGAGGGGACTTGGTGGGACACTGGGGCGGGGGGGGGGGGGGGCACGTGGCAATGTAACCCGGGGGCGGGGGTGTGGTTTTTGGTTTGTTTGTTTTTTAATGTTTGGTTTTTTGGGTTTTATGTATTTTGGAGGGCTAGGTAGACA
>CAUYPK010059688.1:0-23130 GCA_963574355.1 Loris lydekkerianus
TGTATACCATGGAATACTACGCAGCCTTAAAGAAAGATGGAGACTTTACCTCTTTCATGTTTACATGGATGGAGCTGGAACATATTCTTCTTAGCAAAGTATCTCAGGAATGGAAGAAAAAGTATTCAATGTACTCAGCCCAAGTATGAAGCTAAATTATAGCTTTCACATGAAGGCTATAACCCAACTATAGCACAAGTCCATTCTTTTGATGCTTTACTGATAATAATGTGCTCCACCTCCATCCAGGTTAATGCAAAAGATGTAACATCTCCATCTTTTTAAATGGCTGAATAGTATTCCGTGGTATTGTTAATCCATTCCTGGGTTGGTGGGCATTTAGGTTGTTTCCATAATTTGGTGGTTGTAAATTGAACTGCGATTAAACAGTCTAGTGCAAATGTCCTTGTGATAAAATGATTTTTTTTTTTCTTCTGGGTAGGTGCCTAATAATGGGATTTCAGGATCAATTGGGATGTCTAATTTGAGTTCTTTGAGGGTTCTCCATACTTCCTTCCAAAAAGGTTGCATTAGTTTGCAGTTCCACCAGCAGTGTAAAAGTATTTCCTTCTCTCCACATCTATGCCAGCATCTGAAGCTTTGAGACTTTGTGATGCAGGTCATTCTCACTGGGGTTGGGTGATATCTTAGGGGTTTTTTTTGTTGTTGTTGCATTTTTTGACTGGGTCTGAGTTTAAACCCGCCACGTCTGGTATATGGGGCTGGTGCCCTACTCCTTGAGCCACAGGCACTGACCCTGTTTTTTTTTTTTTTAAGATAGAGTCTCACTATGTTGCCCTCAGTAGAGTGCTATGGTGACACAGCTCACAGTGACCTCCAACTTTTGGGCTTAAGCAATTCTCTTGCTTCAGCCTCCCAAGTAGCTGGGACTACAGGTGCACACCAAAATGCCCAGCTATTTTTGTTGTTGTTATTGTTGTTGCAGTTGTTATTGTTGTTTAGCAAGTCTGGGCTGGATTCCAACCCACCTGCCTCAATGTATGTGGTGGGCACTCTAGCTACTGAGCAACAGGCACTAAGCCCTTAGGGTGGTTTTGATTTGAACTTCTCCGATGATTAGGGATGATGAGCATTTTTTCAAATGTTTGATAGTCATTCTGTCTTCTTAGAGAAAATTCCGTTCATATCTCTTACCCAGAGGTAGATGGGATTGTTTGCTCCTTTTTTTGTTGATTGAATTGAGTTCTTGGTAGATTCTAGTTATCGATCCTTTGTAAGATTGATACCCTGAAAATATCTCTTCCCATTCTGAAGGTTGTCTTTTTGCTTTACTTGTTGTATCCTTAGTTATGCAGAAGCTTTTCAGCTTAATTTAAGCCCCATTTGTTAATTTTTGTTGTTGTGATGGCCACTAAAGTAGTTTTCTTATTTCCAAGACTATATGTATTGAGGTGAGGGAACTTCTTTCCTCTATAATCCATATTGGCTTACCAACCTTTATTTCCATTCAGTTGTCAAGTTCATAATGTGGAAGTGGTTTATAAACTTACTACAGAGTTACCTATTTGAAATAGTCAAATTGTAGTGAAAGTATCACTAATTATCAAGGAAATGAAAATTAAAACCATAACGCCATCAGAATGGCCATTACTAAAATGTCAAAAGACAAGAGATGATGGAATGGATGCAGAGAAGAAAGACCACTTACATGCTGCCGGTGGGTCTGAAAAATAATACAATACCTCTATAGAAAATAGTGTGAAGATTCCTTTAAGAACCAAAAGTAGATGTACCATTAGATCCAACAATCCCACTACTGGATTTCCTAATGGGAAAGAAGTCATTTTATCAAAAAGGTACTTGCACTCAGTGTTTATTTTGCAGCACAATACACAATTTCAAAGATATGGAATCAACCTAAGTGCCCATCCATTTGTGAGTGAATAAAGAAAATGAAATGTGATATATATATTTCTTTTTTCTTTTATTTTTAAAAATTTTTTTTGGCTCACTTTCACTGGAAGATTACATCTCTTTTCATTTCATATATATATACACACACATTATGGAATACTACATAACATAAAAAGGATTGAAATAACGTCATTTGAAGCAACCATTATCCTAAGTGAAGTGTCTCAGGAATGGAAGAACAAACAGCACATGTGCTTGCTAATAGGTGAAGCTAAAGGATGAGTGCACATGGGTACAAAGAGATGTAAAGAACACTGGAAACTAAAAAGGAGGGAGGGTGGGACACAGGTGACAGATAAAGACTTACATATTGGGTACAGGGAGCACTGTTCTGGTGATGGGCACACTGAAGGCCCTCATTTCAGTATTATGTGTGTATAGTGTACCTATGTCCTAAAAACACCTCCACCTCTTCAATATTTTGAAATAAAACTTTTTAAAAAGAAAGGGAACTTATCTTTCATTTCCACTGTAATGACCTTCAAATAGGCATCACGGTTATTAAGTGATGTGCTTACCAAACTTAGCTTTGGTTAAAGAACTCAGAGGAGACAAATTTTACTTCCCAGTACTTCAGGTGTAGCACCATATTTTGTAAAGAGTAGTTATGCAATAAATACTCATTGCAATGACTTGAGTTTCTATAACAGGCACTTGAGCCCTCTTGGACTCTTTCTTTCTGTGACCATCTCTCTGCTACCTGTCAATCACACTATAAGACACTCCAGAGGTCATTTTTGGCTGTGGTTGTGATGGATTTTAGGAATTCTAAATGTAGTTTGCATATTATCCTTAAGAAGGTTCTTTTCTAGCATTGTGTGTTGGTTTTTGTTAGTGATTGCTTATGTTTTTCATTATGGTCAAGCCTTTGTTTCCCATATAAGTTAGAATCCTATCTTTTTATTTTTGTAAGAGTTGGTTCTGATGACTTTGGTGTCTAGAAGCCTGCCTTGTTTCTTTCAATGACCTAGTTTTACTGATTTCTCCTACTGAATGTTAGTTTATGTGTCTGTGTTTCTCCCATCTTCAGGTAAACTTACTCAGGTTAAAGATTCCCTACTTGAGCACCTATTTTTTGCTGTGTTTGTATGGGAATGAGGCAGTGGGGAGCAGCAAAGATCAGTATGAAATGCATGGGCTTCTAAGTGATCTACATCCGAAGACAGGCTTTTCCACATACTAGTTGCATGCAACTTTCACCTCCTGAAGTCTTGGTCTCCTTTTTAATTTATTTTTTATCTTGTTTTCTTTTATTTTTTAAAATTATTTTTTGCTCACTTTCACTGAAAGATTAAGTCTCGTTATTTAAAAAATAGATAAAAAAGATTAAGTCTCCTTATTTAAACACACATATTACTTACCTGATATGGATTAGATGAGATAATGCACATAAAGTGCTGGATTCAGAGCCTCATACAGAGTAAGTGAGCTCTCAGTGAATGATGGTGATCTGCCCTGAGCTTCATCTTGATCCATGCTAACCTTCTATAGGATCCATCACCTTCCTATTACCAGACAGTCCTTTCTGACGACAAAAGCCCACTGCCTGGACTTGATCACATTACTAGACTCTGAGCTATCTTGATTTTTCTGCCATTTCAGCGTGGACCTGTCCAGTCTCCAGGTCCTGAACTAATGTGCCCTTCCTTTGTACTCCAAAATAAAAAGTCTTTGCATGTCTTGAGCTCTGTGCCTGATACCTGCTTTACTATTAATTTCTGGAATTAATTCTTTACATTTTTTCTCTAATAAAATAAGAAACATTATTTTAAGAAAACATTTCCATTTTGAGTTTATGTTATTTCATTTTTATATGTACTTACTTCAGTCACACCTCACAATTATTTTGTGTGTGGCTATTATGTACCAGTCACCGTTAGAAGTGCCAGCAATACCATGAAGAATAGGACAGACAGGAATTCCTTAATCTTCTAGTAAAGGAGGGCAACAGCAAGCAAGTTGACACATTAAGTAATACTATTAATGCTATGTCATATTGTGATGAATTCTATGAATAAAAGTAATATGAGATGGGATAGAGAGATGTGACAGGTGTATGCATGTACATTTGTGCAGAGTCCTGAAGATATGAAGGCAAAGGCCATTGCTAAATCTAGTATGGGAGTAGGAAGAGGGAAAAGCAAGGGCAAAGGGTGGAAGGATGCAAGTTTGACTGACATGAAGAAGACCAGGATAGTAGGACGTTAAAGACTAAGAAAGAGATTAGAAAGAGATGCAGTTAAAGAAGTACAAGGCTGGACAATTAAGTTTGCAAACTCATCCTAGAAAAAGTGCTACAAACCTCATCACCAAATATCACAATGGTCACCTTGGAGGTACTTCCCTTGGGATGCTATAGATAAATGCCAGTGCCTAGTCCACCCTTCAAAGCAGTTTTGGAATTCTTTTCCTGGAATGCCCATCAGAGCTGTCCTATGAGTATTGACAATTAAGTTCATGAACTTGTGCTGAAAAAAGTGCTAAATCCTCATTGCTGAATATCACTATGGTGACCTTTGAAGTTCTTCACTTGGCCACCTGGTGATCTATCTAAAATAGGCCCCTTACCTACCATTGTTAGCTTATGTCTTAGAAACACTTTTGTCCCTCATTCTACTTCCATAATTTGTTTTAACTTTATTTACTTTATTGACCAAGTCTGTCCAGTTCACCATTTTATTCTGAGTCTTTTTCTTAGTCCTAGAACAACAAAGACACTTAGTGAATGATTGTTGAAGGAATGGATGCAAGAAATAGTCCATGATGGGTGGTGCCTGTGGCTCAGTGGATAGGGCACTCACCCCATATACTGAGGGTGGTGGGTTCAAACCGGGTCCCGGCCAAACTGCAACAAAAATAGCTGGGCATTGTGGTGGGCACCTTTAGACCCAGCTATTTAGGAGGCTGAGGCAAGAGAATCACCTAAGCCCAGGAGTTGGAGGTTGCTGTGAGTTGTGTTGCCACTAACTCTAGTCACTAAAAAAAAAAAAAAAGAAATAGTCCATGATGGATTTTAAAAATTATTTATAAATACTTACTTATAAGCAATAACATAAGGGCCTTTATGAAAAAAATCTAACATACCATTGTTAGAATTCTTAGAGAAAGCTATTTCAGTTTAAACTTCAAATTTTCCAATTTCTATTGTAATGCTCAGTCCGTCAAAGACATCTGTGGAAATGAATTCTTATTGCTCTTGTTTCTTATCAGAATCCTTTTAATTTAAAAAGTTGCTCTTGTAGTTATTCACTGACTCTTCTTGGCCAGTATCTTACATTTTCTTCTAATTCTACATTATATTTTTCAGAAACTTCTTCTTTAAGTAAGTGCAAAATGTTAACATTACGCTACTTCAGCAGAATTATTACGATTTAAAACTTTCAAAGGCAACGTTACTATTTTCTTGAGAAGAAAGGAAAGAACTTATTCCTTTTTCTGTTATAAATTTATCCTTAGGCTCTTCTTACTATTTGTGATCAATTTTTTCTGCTACATTTCATTAATTTAATCACGCAATGGGGTAATATTTGTCTGAAAATGGGACTGATTTTAGAATAGATGAAATACGTATTTATTGTCCCGCCCCTTTTAACTTCAGGGACTTAATTGTTTGTGGTAACTTTCTATGTGGTGCAGTTAAAATGTACTCTGTCAGGATGAGGATAACAGGGATGACTCAGAATTATTTTCTAAGAATTCATGGTTTTAAATAGATATGTAAACTGAATTAATGGACCAAAGCTACATCTTTGGACCTCAGATCTTTGAAAAGACTGACTTAAAACTTCCTTGTTATTCTTTAATCCTTTGTGAACATATAAGACTTAGAATCCTCATTTTAAATTTAAAAAACTTTTTAAAAAGTTACATATATATATGTAGCAAAAAATTAGGTCAAGTTAGTTAATAATGTTATTGTAAACTTCTATGCCAGTGATTTTCAACTGGTGCTCCATGGTACGCTGGAGTGCCACGAAAAGATCTTAGGTGTGCTGGGAAAATTTTTAAAGATCGTTAATTAAATTATTTTTGAAAGAAATTCTAAGCCCAGTAAGTATGTTCTTTTCTTTACTTTTTGTGATCAACATAATTTAAGTGTGCCATGGAAGTTTAACTATAGGTTCATGTGTGCTGTGAGATAAAAAAGGTTAAAAAACACTGTTCTCTATCTTTAATTGTTTTTGATTTTTCGGATCTGCTTTTTTCTATTAATCACTGAAAAGAATTTGTCAAAGTTTCTCCTATGACTGTGGATATATATATATTACTCCTTTATTTCCGTCAACCTTTGCTTTATATAATTGAAGTTTATGCTAATTAGGTGTTTATAAATTATGATTTTATAGCTTCAATGGACTTAATACTTTTATAACTTTAAGATATACATCTTTATGTATTGTAATTCTACTTAAGATCTACTTTGTTTAATATTAATATAGGCATAAAATTTTTCTTTTTGTTAATATTTGCATGGTAGATATACTTGATGTGTTTTCATCCTTTCACTTTTAAGCTCTGTATGTTCATATACTTAAAATGTTTCTTTTGTAAACAATAAAATAGCCTTTCTTTTTAATCTAGTCTGACAAATTCTGTATATTTTAAAATAATTTAATTTTTTTACTTGCTTGAAATTCCATTTTTAGCTTTATTGAAGTATAAATGACAAAATTGTACATATTCAAAGCATAAAATGTGATGTTTTGATATACATAGTGAAATGCAATTTTTAAATTTTAATTGGAGAGTTGAGTATATTTGCACTAAATATCACTTTAGCTCTTTTAATTTTATCATCTTGCTATTCGTACTATTATCCTATTTGTTTATTCTTTAATTCTCCCTTTTTTGGCTTACTTTTCCTTTTTTATATAACATTATCACACTTTTTATTCTATTTTTAAATTCCTTTAAGATTTTAATTTCAGCAGTGCCCATAGCTCGGTGGGTAGGGTGCCAGCCACATACACCAAAGCTCCTGGGTTCAAACCCAGCCTGGGCCTGCTAAACAACAATGACAACTGCAACAAAAAAATAGCTAGGCGTTGTGGTAGGCGCCTGTAGTCCCAGCTACTTGGGAGGCGGAGGCAAGGGAATCTCTTAAGCCCAAGAGTTTTAGGTTGCTGTGAGCTGTGATGCCATAGCACTCTACTGAGGGTGACATATCCTTTATTGATTATGTTATTGATTACAATATATTTTTACTACTTCTTGAATGTGCCAAAATAATAATTTAATTATATTGCTCCCCTTGAACTTTTGTTTCTAATTTTATAATACATTTCATTTATATAGATTTCTATATGTTGTAAATTGCATAAGACACTACCTATTTTTGTTTCAATAATCAATATGTACTTAAGTTCACCCTAAAATTTATCCTTTCTTTTGCACTGTTTCCTGAAATTCTGTGTTTCTATGAGATCATTTTCCTTCAGCCTGAAGAAGTCCCTTTAGTATTTATTGTAGTGCATGTCTCCTCACACACACACACACATACAGAGAGAGAGAGAGAGAAAGAATTTCTCAACTTGTTTTTCCAAAATGTCTATTTTGCCATCACTTTTCTAAAAGATATTTTTACTGGGTACAGAATTCTAGGTTGGAATTAATTTTCTTTTAGCATTTTAAATATATTCATCCCTCATCTTCCTGTTTTTACATTTTCCTGTTGGAGAGTTGGCTATTAATATGATTTTTCCTAACTTGTATGTAGAAGTTTGCATTGAATACTATATTTCCCTTATATTTTTTCCTCTGAATTTTATATACCTCTTTCTTTCACAGGCTTCAAACTGGGAATTTTTTATTGACCTTTCTTTAGTTCACTAGGTCATCTATTATAATGTTTTAAATCTTTTATTGCACCCATTTACTGAATTATTTCTTTCAACTCTTATATTTTCACTTGCAGAATTTTGATTTGATGCTTCTGTGGATTTCATGTTTCTATTGAAATTTCTATTCTTTATTTGCTTGGATATATTAGTCATGGCTATTTAAAAATACCTGTTCTGTAGTTTTAATATCAAAAAGCACCTGGGTGTCTGTCTTTATTTTTTTGTGTTTCTTTTGTTTTCTGATGAGTTCATTCTATTTGGAGCAAGCCTTGTATGTATGTATGTTTTCAATGAATGCAAAGGTCATGGATGTCAAGAATCAAGTTTTCTTTTGACAGTCAGATATACTGGCAATAGGTTAGATTGATATTAGATGGTTGCTTTTAGTCTAGTTAGGGTTGGACTATATCTAACTTTCCCCTACTCTTCCGTCAATGGGGCCTTATGGACAATCAATAGAAGCTTGAGGTATTTACCAAGAAACTCTAATTTTGAGGGAGTTAAACACCAGCCTCTGTTTTCCTAGCACTAACCTCTAGAATATCATTGTAGTCACTTGCTGCTTTGTGTTTGTTTTTGGAGCTCTGCCTTGTGTACCCCTTAAGAAAAATTTAGAATCATGATTTGGGGTTCTGTCGTTTGGGACTCCCTTCTTTCTTGGATTTTGTCCCTCAACCTCCATCTGGGAGCTCTGAACTCTGATATTTGCCTCTTTGGAGAAGTAAGAGCCCTTCTGATTCAACTTTATTCATCAGTGCCAAAAAAACACCCACTTAAAGCCCTTCTCTTCCTTTAAAGATTGTAGCCCCTTAATTTGATGCTTGTTTTAATTGTTTTTCAGGGAATTCAAACAGTTTTTTTTATATTTTGTCCTGGATTTTAAATTGTTTAGACTGTGAGAGAAAATATAAAACAACTTTATTATTGAAACTATATTTTTATTATTAAAACTTTATAATTATTTGTAAGCTACATTAAGCATTCATTTTTTGCCAAGTATGGTGGCATCCCCAAGTATGGGGATTTGATTGTATTATCTTACTAACCCTCACAGGGGTCTTTAAAGTATATTATTACTTTTTTATTTTGGGGGATTCATTGAGGGTACAAAGAATCAGGTTATGTTGATTGAAAGTCCTTCTTATAATTGTGTCCTGCCCCCCAAGGGTGTATCACACACTGTGACTCCTCACCCCCTTCTTCCTTACCCCTCTCTGCTCTTCCCTTCCCCCACCTCTCTCCCTCCTTCCCTCTTTCTGCTCTCCCCTTCCCCCACCCCCACCACGTACTAGGTCATCAACTGTCCTCTTATGAGAATTGAGTACAGAGCATTCTTGCTTCTCCATTCTTGTGATGCTTTACTAAGAATAATGTGTTCCATTTCCATCCAGGTTAGTAAAAAGGATGTAAAGTCTCCATCTTTTTAATGGCTGAATAGTATTCTATGGTATACATATACCACAGCTTGTTAATCCATTCCTGGGTTGATGAGCATTTAGGCTGTTTCTACATTTTGTCAATTGTAAATTGCCAAAATAGTGCAAGTATCCTTATGGTAAAACAATTTTTTGCTTCTGGGTAGATGCACAGTAATGGGGTAAGGAATTTGGGACTTGGAAAAGAAAATGAACTAGTCTAGATCACATTAGTTGCTTAATCAGATTGGTCTGACACTGAGGTGGTATGATACTGCTTCAAAAGCTAACGTTCTTTATCTTGAGTGAGAGAGAGAGAGAGAGTGAGAAAGGAAGAATGTTCCAGAGTTTATTTCAGCCTCTTTAAGAATTCCAATGCTTTCCTGTTTTTCTGACTGATGATGCCTTATTTCCAAAGACTTAGTTTTAGTTAGTAACTGATTTCTATGAGATTTACAGGTAACAAGAAAAGGGAGTGAAAAAAAAAGTGGGGGAGTGGGGACAAGAAAAACTTGTATGTCACATACTCAAAGCTTTATTTAAGAACACATTTAAGGAAACAATATATGTCATGCCAACTGTCTTTGCTGCTTTAATTGGCACTTGAAGAAATCTTCAGGTAATCTAATACATCTTAAACGATTTTCTATTTTATTTTTCTGCAGTTCATTAATTCAGGCTAGAAGACATGCTACAAGTGTTAGTAAATTGAGACATTTTAAATATTAAAAAATTGGACCTAGAAACAACTTTGAATACAAAAGAGAATAAAAGCACCAAAGTCTGAATACAAAAGTAGGAAATATGGATAACATTTATAGCATACTTATGTCAGGTACTAAAAGCACTTTATACAAGTGCTCCTCAACCACGTCTCTGATGCAGGTAATCTTGTTATCAGCATTAAACAGATGATAAAAGTGAGACAAAGAAAGGTCTAAACAATTGCCAAGGTCACAATTCTAGAAAGTGGGAGACATGGGATTTAAAATTTGCCTTCTGACTCTTTATTCTACAGAATTACTAAAATTCAATGACATCTTATAGAAATTTTGCTTCATAATATAAATTCGTCTTACAATATATTCCTTAACTACTATTGAGGAGAAAGATGATACCTGAAGACAAATTTTCTAGGAATTTTAAGTTTTGAGAGAAAAGAGGGAAATTATGGATGTGGAGGAATACTTATTACATAGGTTGTGAGTTTCAAGAATTACAAAGAAACCTGAAAACTTAGATCAGAAACAGACTGGTTGTTATCTGATTATTTATTCATTAATTCCTGTATTTTGCAGACATTTATGTGTTAACCACAGTGCAGTAAAGTAAAACTGTCATTGAATGTTTATCATGTGCTGAATAATGCCCTAGGTATTTTTATAAAAATCATCACACTTAATACAACAGCCCTCTATGTGATGAATTATTATTTGTATCTTCAGTTGAGGAAACTGTGGCTTAGTGGGCATTAATACTTTCTGCATTGTCAGGATGTCTGCAATCGGCTGATACAGACTCTGAGCCCAGGACTAAGTGAGTCCAAGAGCAAGGCTATAATGGTACAAGGTGCTGGTCCAGGCATTTGGGGAGGAAGTAGCAGGCCCCAGAGGGTAAGACACAGTTTGGGACCGCAAAGAGCTTTACAGTCTGGTAGCAGAGATAAGAAAACAACAAATATAAATCCAATAATAAAAAGAATGTAATACGTTTCATGATTGAGATGCAATATTTAGAACTTCAAAGGAGGGAGAAAGATTACTTCCAGCTATGATAAAATAAAGAAATGTTCTGGGTAAAAAAAGTAGTTATTTAAGTAAGGACCTGAAGGATACCATTATATATTAGAAACCATGAAGTGTCATAAAGCAGCCCCTGCAGTATCACTTCTGCACTGAATTGGAAATAGCTGCTCCCTGCTCTAAGCTCCTAAGTGCTTATCTCAACATTTTTTCAAAGGCACCTGGCATTTTCTATCCCAAATTGTGATTAAGTATGCACATGCCTGCTGTCTGACCTCCTTCAAGGCAGGTACCTATTCCTCAGTAGGTCCCCACTGTGCCTAGCATGGTGCCTGTTGACATAGTAGGGCTTTTTAAGATGCCTCTCCCTTGGCATCAGGGAAGTCATGCTTTCCTGGCTGTTTTTCCTCCCTCTCTGGACTTTCTTCAGGCTCTCTTAGGAGAGGAAGTGGTGTCCTTGTTTCAATCTCTTGGCAGCTGCCTCCTGGCACCTGCTAAAAGTCTATGAAATCTCATAACTATAGCGCTGCCCCATTGCTGATGCCTCCTCTAGTCAATAGATTCCTCTGAGCCCTAGATCCGTTTGCACAACACATTTCATCTTAATCTCCCTGCCCCACAGACACTCCAGTGTCAATATGTCTGAATCTGAACTCATTGCTTTCCTCCCCATAGCCCCCAGTGTTTCATACATGCTCCATCTCAGTGAGTTTTAGGAGCGGGACCATCCAGGCACTCAAGTCACCTGACTCCCCTTTCTCCCCTCCTTGCTAGTCTACATCTACTCAGTCAGGAAACTCTGTCACAGTTGAGGAGATAATTCTTAAATCTCTTTGCTTCCATAGATCTCCATGGCTATTTTCTGAGTTCAAAAGCTACCATCTCTCATCTAGATTGCTTTGGAGTCTCCCTGACTTCAGAATTGCTCTCTTGTGATCCATTATTTTATCCAGAACTATTTCCCAGAATGATTTTTTAAGTACAAGTCTAAAAATGCTATCCCCTTTCATTTTTTCACTTTTCAGTGCCTATTGGACAAGAATTAAACCCCTCAGCATGGCAAATAGAGACAACTTCATTTTCTCCACTGTATCTCGTTTGTCTCTGTTTTAAACCAAGTTCCTGTCTATATTGAATTGTGCTTCTCAGCTCCTTCTACATATTCACTTTTCTGTATTTTGAGAGAAGGAACCTTGCATTCTGTCTCTGAACAGTATAAGAACTCAATAAACAGTTGCTGAATATATGGATAAGGGATGCTTGACAAGTAGCTGAAAATAAGCTGAGAATAAAGGACTCACCCTTTTCAAAGTGAAATTTAAAAATGGTAAGTTTGGGGACATGCTGCATGATTTTCTGCTTTTTGGCAATATACCTTTTATTTCCTAATCCTCCAGAATTCTTCCCCAAATAGAAAATAATGCAAGTATAAATCAAAGGATAATAATAAGAATTTCTCTTACATGCATACTAACTTCAATCTAATGGGCATTATTTTCTTTGTAATTTTTTTTATTGAGTACAGACTTGGAATACTATGAGCTATGCATTATTTTATATTGTGATGACATTTATAGAAAATACTGTATGTACATTATTATCCCATGGACCATATTTTATGTCTGTAATATTTTGAGGGTTTTGTAATACCAAACACCATTCTATAGATATTTCTCATTTTGCATACTTATGATCCTTTTGAGAGACAAAGGGTGCAGATAATAAACTAGATTATACTGTAAAAACTTCTCTAGATATATGTCTGTCTATTAAATCTGTTGGTGTTATATTCTCTGCTTTCCAAATGCACTATTTGTGATTATTATTTAACAAACACTGGACCCCCACTTAGAATTAACAAACTGCTGAGACTGTGGGCTGAGCCGTGTGGGCGGTAAACTTTAGGCAGCACAACTAATCTACAGAGCTCACTTTGTCAGTACCTGGGATTTTCTGTTCTGACACAAGGATGCAAATGTAGCACATCACCCACTTATGTCAAGAACACCTTTCTCAGGAATACAACCTCAATTTATGCTCTTAAATGTGTTATTATTCCTTTGAAATGCAGGGCTAGTCCTACACTCAGTTTCTCTTTCCAGTGTTTCTGTGTTTGTTGAAATCATGGAGATGAAATGTAAGAGCATGAAGAAAAGCTATGGTTCAAAGCAGAAACCCCCAGGGGCAAGTTGTAAGCCTAGCATTCAAATACATACCAGAGACTTTATACTATTTTCTCAGGCATGTATTTCATGTTGGGCTGTTGCTTCATTTTCTTATGGCTGCCAGATACTGTTGGCATGGATTCCACACCCCACCTTATCCTCTGGCCACCAAAAACTTTAGTGAATGAAACTGGATCAATTGATAAATAATGTAGATGCCCTAAAAAAGAGCATATTCATTCCTTATTGATGCTAGGACACATTAATGTCTTATTCTCTCATACAATTCCATTAATGTGATATGTCCAGAGAGAGAAAGGAAATGCAAATGAGATACAGAATCTTTGAATCTTACAAACGGATGAGATATTAGAATTAACCTAAATGGCACAAACTTCTTGGCCAGTGTGGAGATTCCCTGTGATATACTGAATTGTGGGTCCCATAACTTATGCTGAAAACTTTACACAATGATAGATGGTGTATTAGTTTTGCTATAGCTTTACTTGTTTGAGATTATTTTTTTCTTTTCTTTGTTTCCTTCCTTCCTTCCTCTTCCTCTTTCTCCTTCTCCTCTGCCCCCTCCTCCTGCTGCATCTCCTCCTCCTCCTTCTTTGTTCAGGCTAGGATCTGTACTATAAGCTTGAATAAAAGGGCTCAGGGCAGACATTCTTGTCTTTTGTTTGAGAGAAGAAAATTATGCTGTTCATTGGGTGGGTGCTTTAATCCTGGTATATGAATACTGTGGTAATTGCGATGCCTTAAGGTGTAGTTGAACATTGAACCATACTGTACACTGGGCCAGAGAGTAGGAAGAGAGAACCTGGGTAGAGAGTTGAGAGAGTTTAGTTTCTCTTGATTTGTTCTGCAAGAGGAATGGTAACTTATACACAGGCAAGCCAGGATTTAGGAATTGTAAAGGGTCCAAGAGAGATAACCAAGGAATTGTGTCCTTGGTGACTAAAGGTGGTAGATAATTCCTGAATGCATGTGGAAGGGGAAGGGTCTGGAAACTCTAAGAACAGTCCAGCTGTGTGAGCCTTAGATTTCTTCTTTTAACAGTTCTTGTACTTGCTGTGATCATTTTTCCTATGCAACAATTTAGTATTTAATGAAGTCTTATTGAAAGCTTGAATCTGTCTAAATTATTCTACAGGGGACTAAGAAAAAAAGTATTTAATATTGTGCATTAAAGTGAGATGTATTAAAATGGGAAGTGAAGATTCCAAGTCTGCATAGTGCAGGCAGCTGGAAATAAATGGTACAGAACTTTTAGGGAAAGACAAAACTTAGGAGGATAGAGGCAGTTCTGTTAGTTGTCTGACTGTCCAAATCTGGAGATTTGGGTTTTATTAAAGTAGGCCATATTGTCTGAAGGATGTTCTTTACGACTTTTTCATAAGCTTTATTCATTAATATTAATTCATACTTCTGGAGATATTGTGACTAAAGCCAATAGAAAATACACACCATGACTCATAAGATATATTGTTCCAATTGTGATAGTTTTTTCAAGTCTTTTATTTAAAAATAACTACGGTCCCCTTAGCAACTCTCATGCTTCGTGGTTCCGATGTGCTTTATCATAATGACTGCTCACTTTTAGACCCTCTTATGCCTTTCAAACTGTGAACATAGAACTGCTCAGAATTATCTAGTTGAACCGTGGAATCTTGAAGAGGTCAGAGGGACTTCATGCTGCTTTCCTGGTTCTGCTCACTAATTTCTATTAGTGCAACCCAAGTCTATATTTTGATTTTTTTTCTTTAGATGGAATATAGAGAATTTCTTAAAGAATATTGTGATTCTCTTACCCCATGAACCAAAGAAGGAAAACAAAGTTCATATTGAATATGTTTTGCTGTAAATGCATGACTTTGAGTAAACAAATTAGAGATAAATTTGTCTGTGCTGGTTAGTCGGATCTAACCATCAAATAGTTTGATTCCTAGTTTTAGATAACTAGCAAACTTCTCCAGGCAGGTTTGGGAGTAATGGTCCACTAAAGTGTGAGATATGGGAAAGAGGACCCAGGGAAAAGAGTTCTGATGGGGGAGAGGAACAGAAGAATAAATGAGGATGGAAAGGAGTGAGGGGGAGATGAGAGATGGATGGGGAGTGGGCCATGAATGCCAAATCCCCATGGTCTAATCCCCCCAAACCCCAGTAGCTACATGCCACCATTGCACCTAGACCCAGGTGGAGTGAATGCCTACAGCTGTGGCACCTGCAGCTACTCCCCAGATAGCTTCATTCAGCTACCACTGCAATCCTCATGGGGAGAATCAGGGAGAGCAAACTCCTACAACACTAGCCACTGTGGAGAGGAAGTTGCTTAGCTTCCTGCCCAAGCTTCCAACAGTGGCCTGGGAATAACCCAAAACTGTGCACAAAGATTATGTAGCACCAGCTTGGACTCTGACAATCACCCGGGAATGGGACAGCATGGAACAGCTATTATAGGCCTCTGTTCTTCTCCTGTTGGGACATTCACCTGGAGTACATCATAAAAGCTCCAAATAGGGACCTCTCCTTCTTCTGACTAAATAGGAGAGTTCCCAGAAAAGGAAAACAGGTATACCACAAACCTATTTGTCCTGTGCTGAAAGAAGAGGTTTCATATGAGAGAAACCAGCAAAAGAACTCTGACAACATGAAAAATTAGCTAATTTTATACTCCGAAAGGATCACAATAGACCTACCAAAAGGAAATTATTGAAATGTCAGAAATGAAATTTAGAACATGAATGGCAAATAAGATGAATGAGATAGGACAGGAAGTTGAAAACCAACATAAGCCAAAACCATTTCAAGATATGAATGAAGAAATGAAAAAGTTGCTAAAGAGATAGACAACATGAGAAAGGCTATAACTGAAGTGAAGGACATAAAACAGCCAGTTAGGAATTTTGATTACAGCAGAAAGCTTTAATAACAGGCTAGACCTAGAAGAAGAAAGAACATCAGAGGTTAAAAACAAGGCTTTTGAACTAACCAAGTCAATCAAAGATGGAAACAAAAGAATAAATAAGACTGGACAATCACTCAGAGAAATATGGGACTAGTGAAGCAAGCCAATGTATACATCATAGGCATCCCTGAGGGGGGAAAGAAGAGCAGAGATGGAAAGCCTATTTGAAGAAATTGTTGGAGAGAATTCCCCTGGTATTGCCATAGATTCAGATATCCAGATACAAGTTAGTCATCAAATACTGAGAAGATTTATAACAAATAGGACATCTCCAAGACACTTAGTCACTAATCTATCTAAAGTCAAATGAGGGAGAAAATTCTGTAAGTTGCAAGATGAAAGCAACAACTAACCTATCTAACATCAGTCTAACAGCATACTTCTCAGCAGAGACCTTACAAACCAGAAAGGATTGAGGCCCTATTTTTTAGTTTTCTTAAGTAGAACAATTGTTAACTTAGAATTCTGTATTCTGAAAGACTAAGTTTAATAAATGACGTATAAATATAACCTTTTGCAGACAAGCAAACACTAAGGGAATGTCACAGAAATTTGTCACAGAAAAATTAATATCTTTACAGTGTAAAAACAGCCAAAAGTTAAAGCTACAGCTCTAACTCAATAGCATGAGAGGGAAAACAAAACCATAAGATATCATGCAACATGATGAATAGAACAGGATTCCACATGTCAGTATAATACTGAACGTGAATGGTCTCCACGTCACATTTAAAAGATACAGACTATGTCAATAAATGAATAAACACAACCCAAGTATATGCCATCCAAGAAACATATCTAACAAGGACTCATAAAGACTCAAGGGATGGAAAAAAACATTTTGTGCAAATAAAATTCAAAAGCAAGCAGGTTCGCCATTGTCATAAAAGATAAAATAGATTTTAAGTCAACAATGATGAAAAAAGGAGAGACAAAGATTGTCAGTATATAATTATTTTTTAAAAAGCCATTCAAGAAGAAGTTAAAAATCCTAAATGTATATGCACCTAATACAAGAGCTCCCAGATTCCTAAAACAAATTCTACTAGCTTCAAGCAAAGAAATAAATGGTAGTATCATAATTGCCAGTGACTTTAATAACCTATTAACAGAACTGGACAGATCGTTGAAGCAAAAATCAATAAAGAAACAGTGGACCAAATGGACCTAATAGACATTTACAGGACATTCTATCCCTAAATTACTGAATATACATTTTTCTCATCAGCCCATGGGACATTTTCCAAGATTAATCATATCTTAGGCCACAAACAAGTCTCAAAATTTAAGAAATCATACCATGAATTATCTCAGACGACAGTGGAATAAAACATCCAAGAGAAATTCTCAAATCTGCACAAATTCATGGAAATGAAGCAACCTACTGCCAAAAGATTCTTAGGTCATTAATGAAATTAAAATGAAAATCAAATTCCTCGAGCTGAATGACAAAAGGGGCAGCTTTCAAAATGTATGAGATACTGTAAAGGCATCTCAAAGGGGAAACTTCATAGCCTTAAATGCTTATGTCAAAAAGACAGAAAGACCATAAATTAACAACCTAAAGTCACATATCAAGGTTGGGAGATTTGGGAGATGTTCTAGAGAAAATCTTTTCTAGAGAAAGGAAACCCAAAGCCAGCAGCAGAAAATAAATAACAAAGCTCAGAGCAGAACTAAATGAAATGGAAACTGAAAAGGAAACCAAAGGATCAATGAAACAAATAGCAGGTTCTCTGAAAAGATAAAGAAAAATGATACAGCAGTAGCCAGATTAACCAGAAGTTGAACAGAGAGGACTCACATAAAATAAGCACAAATGAAAAAGGAATCATTACAAGGGATACCACAGACATACAAAATATCATACACATATACTATGAAAACTTCTATGCACGTAAACTAGAAAAGCTAGAAGTGGATAATTCCTAGAAACCCATAATCCCTCAAGCCTAAATCAGCAAGAAATAGAAATCCTGAACAGAACAATAAAGAACAGTGAGATTGAAGCAGAATCCCAAATCTCCCAACAAATAAAATCCCTGGACCAGATGAATTCACAGCCAAATTCTAGAACTATAGAGAACTGATACCTGTCCTACAGGATTTATTCTATAACACTGAGAAAAAGAGAATCCTCCCCAACTCACTTTATGAAGCCACTATCACCTCAATACCAATGCCAGGAAAAGACACAACAAAAATGAAAACAAAACAAAACAATAAATGCAAAAATCTTCATCAAAATATTTGCAAACAAAATCCAACAGCACATCGAAAAGATAATTCACCATGATCAAGTGGGTTTCACCCCAGTGATGCAAGGATGGTTCAACATTCGCAAATCAATGAATGTGATTCACCACATTAAAAATAAAATTGCCTCAATAGATACAGAAAAAGCATTTGACAAATCCAGTATCCTTTGGTGATAAAAAAAATCCTCAATACACTGGGCATATAAGGAACATATCTCAAAATTATAAAAGCTATATATGACAAACCCATAGCCAGCATTATACTGAATTGGGAAAAGTTGAATGCATTTCTCCTAAGAACTGGAACAAGGCAAAGATACCCACTGTCACCACTTCTATTCAACATAGTGCTGGAAATACAAGCCATGGCAATCAGCCAAGAGAAAGGAATAAAACACATATAAACTGGGGAAGAGGAACCCAAACTATTCTTGTTTGCCTTCGATATGATCTTCAAGATCTTGTATCTTAGAAATCCTAAAGATCCCAACAAAAGACACCCAGAATTGATAAATAAATTGAGCAAAGTCTCAGGTTAATCAGTGTAAACAAATCAATAGTATTTACATATATGCATAACAGTTAGGCTGAGGGTCCAATGAAAGACTCAAAAGCATTTACAATAGCTACAAAAAATATAATACCTAGGAATATACTTAACCAAGGAGGTGAAAGAATCTTAGAAGGAGAACTATAAAACACAGATAAAAGAAATTATAGATGGCAAAATTAAATGGAAAATTATCCAAAATGATCATGGATTGGTAGAATCATTAAAATGTCTATACTACCCAAAGTGATTTACAGATTGAATACAATTGTCATCAAAATACTAATATTGTAATTTATAGATCTAGAACAAATAATTCTAAGCTTTATTTAGAATGATAAAAAGAACCTGAATAGCCAAAGCTATCTTTTTTTTTTATTGTTAAATCATAGCTGTGTACATTAGTGCAATCAAGGGGTACAATGTGTTTGTTTAATATACAATCTGAAATATTCTCATCAAACTGTTCAACGTAGCCTTCATGGCATTTTCTTAGGCAAAAAGAACAAATCTGGAGGTATCACATCACCAGACTTCAACTAATTGAACAGAATAAAATGTCCAGAAAGAAAACCATGTGTTCATAACCACTGATCTATGAAAAAGCAGACAACAAACACTGGGGATAAAAGGCACAGTGTTGTTGGGAAAACTGGATAGCCACATTCAGAAGAATAAAATAGGAGGCCTGTCTCCCTTGTCATATACAAAAATTAATTCAAGATGGACACAAGATTTAGATGTAAGTCATGAAACCATAAAAATTCCGGCATAAATCCTGGGAAAAAGTCTTGTAGACATCATCCTAGGCAAAGAATATATTACTGAGACTCCAAAGGCAAATACAGCAATAAAAATAAATAAATGGGACTTTAAATTAAAAAGCTTCTGCACAGCCATAGAAATTATCACAGAGTAAGTAGACAACCTATAGAATGGGAGAAAATATTTGCAAACTACACATCCAACAAAGGGCTAATATCCAGACTCTACAAAGAACTCAAGCAAGTCAGCAAGAAACAAAACAAAACAAAACAAAAAAACCAAGGAACAACCCCACAAAAAGTGGGCAAAGGAAATGAACAGAAGTTTTTCAAAAGAACATAGACAAAGGGCAAAGAAATACATAACAAATTCTCAAAGCCACCAATCAGCAGGGAAATGCAAATTAAAAAACACAATGAGATACCATCTTAAACTAAGCCTGTCATAATGGCTGTTATTAAGAAATCAAAAAACAATAGATGGTGGCTTAAAGGCAGACAGAAGAACGCTTACACATGGCTGGTGAGAATGACAATTTGTCTAACTTCTAGGGAATACAGTACGGAGATTCTTCAAAGAGATAAATGTGAATTTACCATTCAATCCACTATTTCCACTACTGAGTATCTGCCAAACGGAAGTGATTTTATGGAAAAGATGCCTGCATTCATGTTTGTCTCATGAGTAGATAAAGAAAATGTGGTGTATATGGAGTACTACTCAGCCATAGAAAGAATGAAATAATATTTTTTGCTGCAACTTGGGTGCAACTGGAGACCACTATTCTAAATGAAGTATCTTAGGAGTGGGAAAATAAACACTATGTTTTCTCACTGAGAAGGAGGAGCTAAACGATGGGTATGCACAGGCACCAAGAGATGTAAAGGACATTGGAAATCAAGAGGGAAGGACGGTAAGAGGAGCCTGAAGGATAAAAACTAACCTGTTGGGTACAATGAACATTAGTCAGGTGACAAAAGCACACTAAAGCTCTGGCTTCAGCATTGGATGTAGTACCAGGTATCCATGTAACAAAACCATCTGTACTCGCTTTATATTATGAAATGGAAACAAAGTTTACTACATAACAGTTTTCGTAACACATCTCTATGTCCTTGCTGGAAGAGTGGAAAAATACCCACTTCCAGCGTTCTCTCGCCTTTCCTAATTGCTGTGATTTCTAAGATATGACATCTGAAATGTCATCATCCTCTCTGTAAACTCCTTTCAGACACTAGAATGTGAGTTCCTTGGGCTTGGAGACATAAAGTCATTTAACCTTATTAGGGGGTCCCTTAGCTACCCTGGAATTCCCCTTAGCCAGGTGCTGTCTTCCAATGGGATGATTTGCTTTGATGGAAAAAAGAGAAGCAATGTTAATATGACCTTCTCTGCTTGGAGGAGTAAGTTTAGCTCATTCTTTTGTTCTTGTTTTAAACATAACTAAAAATTCTTTTCATCTTCCTCAGCATTATTCATAATCCCAAGTTATTGCTTCTGTAATTCTGACACTGTTCTTAAAGGTTTGTACCATTCTTTCCTATCCAGTTCATAATTGTGATCTGCTTCTTCTACCTTTGTATTTGACCTTTAAAATGTTTTTTTCTATTTATAAAAGAAATATTTACTGAAGTAATGTTGAAAATCAGACACTAGTATAAAGAAGAAAACAAAACAACTGTTGTTCTATCACTTAGAGATGGCAACTATTCCTGTTTTAATATACTTAATTGTGCATATGTCAAATTAGGACCATTTTTATATTTCTAGCCTAGGATTTTATTTTGTAAGATTTTGTTTCCCCCATGGATGCAACAGTTTTGGACAATGAATGTTAATTTTTAAAGATTATTTTATCACATTAAAATTTACTCACTAATCTCCTTTTGGGGCAATTTAGGCTCTTCTAATTTCTTGCTCTTACATAAGATTATTTTGAATATTCTTATGCTTTAAAAACTTATATTTTCAGACAGTTCTCAAACCAGCTACAATAATTTATTTAGATGATTTTTTCTCATCTTATCATGGTTATGTAGCTATATTAGTTTTCCATTCTTTGTGAATAATTTTTTTGTTTTCATCTAAAAGAAAGTCTCCTGGACATTTCTATGAATTTCAGAGATCTTTTTTCCTAGATTAGAGTATATGTATCTGGGTGGATAACATATTTACCTTTTCCCTGGCCACCTATCAATTTCCCAGTAAGTTTTCTCCTTATCAGCCAGAGCTAAAATTACAAAATAATAAAGTTTTAGAACTGATAAAGATCTTAGGAATAGTCTTTTCTAGTACCCTGTTTTCAGACAAATATATCACTTTTCTGTGGCTTTTAAAAGGAACAAATTAATAGCAGAGAAATATTTCTTGTATTGGTTTGGTGAGAAAACATGCTTGTGCTCAGGAGAAGGCCAGAGAGGCAAAGCGAAATCTGGAACTAGAAAGTCTGCTTTGGCCAGGTGATGAGATAAGGGTCTCCAGATGATGGTAAAGAGCGCAGTGAAGGTTCTAATTAGTTTATCAGATTTGGGCAAAACACTGGCTAGCAATTGGAAATCTAGGGTTCTGGGACTACTTCACTACTTCCCCTAAAAGACATAGTTTTAAGAAGTGTCAAGGTGCCAAATGGATGAATACTTTAGCTAAGAATCTTGTTCTAATTAGGGCCTTTACTGTTAAATAGAAATTAGGTGGAACTCAAATCGTACTTGTAGAAATGTGGAAATACAGAATGGGTTGGTGAAGATTCAGGGATAGTAAACAGGCAAATGCCTAGGGCTCCAGACATTTGCATCAACACTGGACTTTGGCCTACTTGTGAGTTTGAATTTAATATATACAATCTTCCTCAATCAAGATTGGATTAAGGACGATATGAAGCTGAGAATGCAGGTTGAAGTTCTTGGCACCTACTGTTGTGAAGGGGTAGACTGAAGAAAGGCAGGGATGACAAAAATCAAAGTGTGACTGTACTTGATGCTCTGAGTTGGCCAAAAGAGTTTTCTAACAGATTAAAAGATGGTTAAATACTGCCTCTTATTTTTTGCTTTACCTTACTTCTATAATATGTAAGAGTCTATTAGAAAAGCTTTTTCCATATACTTCATTGGTTCGCTTCTCAGCTTTTCAGCTAAGATCCAGTATCATATACATCATCTAAATGTATAGCCTACATGTTGCCCAACTCCCTATAGGAATTCTGCCTCTTCTCCTATGCTCACTTCCCCCTCCCATTTTGTAATTCTTCCACTAAATAAATTTGCTTCAGTTATGTCTATGATTTTTAGTGATTCTTTGCATGTTTTCAAAAGAGAAGCTAATCTCTGACCTATTTTATTTTTTTAACAAAGTATATATTTCAATTTACATATTTTGCTCATTAGTTATACCACTAAAATGTAGAATATACCTCTACAAATATATCTGTTTTATTTATTGATTGATTTTTTTTTTTTTTTTTTTTTTTTTTTTTTTTTTTTTTTTTTTTTA
>CAUYPK010059689.1:0-10776 GCA_963574355.1 Loris lydekkerianus
ACATGTTCTGTAGATAATTTGCAATTGAAAATCCATTAACAGTGTAAATGGAGATGAATAATGCTAAAATAGGCTGACCAGGTGTGCCAAAATAAGGCTGTGAAATGCATTTGTAAAGTGAAGTAAAATACTAGCTGTAAAGTGGTCCAATTTTTTTCTTTGTGCTACTAAAAAAATTTGAAGATAATTTGTATTGTTGTGAGACGAATCTGTTGATAGTGGTACTAACGAATGAAAGCAGGGAAGAAGTATTTGGCATAACAACAGGCCTTCACATAAAGAAGTGTGGATGTGCACGCTGCAAACCGTATCCAATCAATACATTTCAGAGGCGATTTCAACCAGAACTCAAGAATAAGTGAAAACAAAGTGAAATGCTGATATTGCAAAAACACTCTAAGCCACAGGAATGGTCAGTAATAATAGTGTCCCATTACTAGAATTAAATTTCATTCAGAAAGATGTGGAGCAAAAATTTGTTTTCCTTCCAAAGTGCCTTATATAATTAGAATGAAGGCATGTTTGCCATGCCTGTACACATGATTGCTCCCTAGTGATCTGATCTAGGAAAGAAGAAACTGGATAGAACTGCAATATTATGCATTAGGGAAGTTACATTCTTACTGCTGCCTTCAGTTCAATTCATTCGTAAGACTTACGGTTCTGGGAATCTGATTTTCACATCATAATATGAATATTCAAAATGCTACTTTACATATCGCATATGGTTTGGATTTGAGTGATTTCTTCCCAGACTGGAGGAATTACTTTTAATCAAACCTATGTGTGCTTTTTTAGATATTCTCACTTTTTAAAAAAAGCTTAGAAAGAACTTTTTTAAGTAACTGAAGAAAAAATCTCAATTAGATATGAACATTTTTCCACTTTCTCAGATTTTTAAAATAGCCAATCTAACTTTTTCTAAATTTTGAAAACCAGATTCACTCAAATTCCAAAATTAGTAGGAGAAAAATAAAACACAGGTGTTGAAATCAGGTTTTGAGATAAGAACATCATAGGAAAGAAAATAAAAGTGAAGATGACAAAAACCATTAGATATTAAGACTATGGCAGGATATAATGTGCTATTGAAATGGCAGAACCAGAATGAAAAGGCAAGTTAACACATTTTCAGCTGGCTCTGCTTTTTTATTCCAAATATTTTACATGTAAGTACAAAATAAATCTGTTCTAGCTATCCTGTGTATGTGATTTTATTTTTCTATTTTATTTTTATTTTTATGTATTTATATATTTATTTATTGAGACAGAGTCTCACTATGTCGCTCTGGGTAGAGTGCCATGGTGTGACAGCTCACAGCAACCTCAAACTCTGGGGCTTTAGCAATTCTCTTGCCTCAGCCTCCCAAGTAGCTAGGACTACAGGCACCCTCCACAACATCCAGCTATTTTTTGGTTGTAGTTGTCATTGTTGTTTGACAGGCCTGGGCTGGATTCAAACCTACCAGCTCCAGTATATGTGGCTGGCGCCCTAGCCTCTGAGCTATAGGTGCCAAGCCACATGTGTGATTTTAAAAAACACACAAACACACACACTATGAGGAAATATAGTTCTCTATAGCCAGAATTTCAAAGTCATGTACTTAACCACCTTAACTACAGATCAAAGTAAATGAATCTTCCATAATGGAGACATTTAAAAAATAAGAACAAGATATGTTAAGAGTAGGGTCTCTAAAGTGCAAGTGCAGCATTTGATCTGACCAGGATGAGATCTGGAATAGTTGTATGTTTGCAATTGAGTTCTCAACAGAAAAGACTGAGTTGGAAATCATGCCAAGAAGAAAATGATTGTCTTCTCTCTGTTGGCAGAAGCAACTCCAGGAGGGAATGAATTTCTCACAAAGCATAACTTGAACCAAAGCATCAGTCAAGGTAAATGCAGAGTAAAAACTCAACTCAATAGCTCTATTGAAGCAGATGGGCTCTGCAAAACCTGTTTGGCTAAAAGCTACAGCTTTGAGACTCTGGGAAGCATTTTTTGGTAAAGGAAAAATAGATGGACAGCCCACATTTCTGTAGGAGGGCTGAAAACTCATGTTTTCATAATATGATTGCTGAGATGGTCATTCATTCATTCATTAAGTGTTTACTGAGTACCTACTTTGCACCATATACTATCCTAGGAATTGAAGATGCAACAGGAAAGAAAACAGATACTGTTCTTGTGAAGTTTACATTACTGTGGGGGGACATAAATACACAGTATGCCAGGTACCAAAAAGTTCTATAAAGATTAGGCACAGAAGAGAAATAAGGACATATTGAGGGCAGGGGGTGCAATTTCATGTGAGGTGGTCAGAGAAGGTGTCTCTACAACATGGTATTGAGTGGGATGGGGTGGACCAAGGTGGTGGAAAAGAAACTACCTCCACATGAACACTAAATTCAACAACAGAAGGAAGCATTTTCAGAAGAACCAAAGAAGCAGGAAGGAAGCATCTTCAGAAGAACCAAAAATAAGGTAAGCAATCACAGTATGTGGCTTTAACATTATTACAAGAAAAGAAAACAGAGGGAAGAAAAGAGTCTTTGACTCCCTACACCACCCCTACACCATCCTCCAGTAGTGCTGCGCCAGTCGATTGTGTAGAGAGAGAATCTATGCCTGGGGAAGGGAAAGAGAAGTGAGTGTGGGACTTTGTTTTGGATCTCAGGGAAGCCCTGTCACAGAGGAACAGAGCCTTGGGCAGAATACTTATTGTACCCATGGAGGGAGCATTTAGAACAGACCAATCAGACAGAAATCCCCTGCCCCAAAACCCAAGTTCCAGCTAGCCCCACCAACCAGCTAACAAAAAGTGGCCTGGAGCCTGGAATAAATTTTTAACAAGTTGGAAAGCAAAGGCTACAGTCTTTGGCCAATTCTTGTGGCAATGCTGGCTCAGAGCCAGGACATGGGCTTCATGTGACCCAGTAAGATACCAATGGTGATGGCCAAACCACAGGCTGTACCTAGTTACCCTTCCACCAAATCCTGGCAGTGTAGCTCAGAGAAGAGTCTTCTTCCATTTTGAGAAAGGAAAGGGAGTAATTCAGAGGACTTTGTTTTGCAAATTGGGTATTAATACACCCGTAGTAAAATAAAGTGCCAAGGAGACTCCTGAAAACCCCTTAGCTCCTGGATGCATTTCTGGACCCACCCTAGGCCAGAAAATGCTGCCCTGAAGGGAAAAACCCAGTCCTGGCAGGATTCACCACTTACTGACTAAGGAGCCCTTGAGCTTCGAATAAATATCAGAGGTAGGCAAAACTCGCTGTAGGGGTTAGGTGAAACTGGACTGGCTTCAGGTATAAGCAGGTGCAGTCCTAGCTGTGGTGGCCATAAGGGAACCCATATCACAACTGCTAAATCTCCAGTGGCCCAGCACAGAGAGTGAGAAAACAGAGAGACTTTGGTAATTGAGGGAATTGTCTCATATCTTACCAAAGTCCCCCAGGGTGATTTCACCAGGAGTCTACAAGAGTAACAGCATTACTGGGCTTTGGACACTCCAAATGCTGAAATGGCTGTAGGGACCAAAGACTGAGCTCCTGACACTGAATTACCTTTGAATATCCGGAACATCTCCTTAAGAATGACAGGTTCAAATAAGCCTGGACTGTGAAGATTAAAACAAATACCTAACTCTTCAGTATCCAGACACCAGTGAACATCCACAAGCATTAAGGACACTAAGGAAAACATGACCTCAGTAAATGAAATAAATAAAGTACAATGAGCAGTCCCAGAGTGATGGAGAGATGTGACCTTTCAGACAAAAAAATTCAAACTAGCTGACCTGATGAAGCTCAATGAAATTGATGACACTGAGAGGAATTCAGAAGCCTATCAGAGAAATTTAATAGAGATTAAAGAATGTTAAAAAATGAAGTAGAAATTCTGGAGCTAAATCATTCAAATAACAAATTAAGAAACCCATCAGAGTCTCTAAATAGCAGAATCAATCAAGCAAAAGAACTAGTGAGCTTGAAGACAGGCTATTAGAAAACAGAGTTAGAAGGGAAAGAAAAGAAAATGAATGAAACACACTTATAAGATGTAGAAAATAGCCTCACAAGAATAAATCTTATAGTTATTTGCCTTAAAGAGTAGATATAGAGAGAGATTGTGGTAAAAAGTTTATTCAAAGAAATAATAATATAGAACTCTCCAAACCTAGAGAAAGATAACAATATTCAGGTACAAAAAGGTCAGAGAACACCAAGCAGACTGAATACAAATAAGACTCTCTCAAAGGTATTTAATAATCAAGTTCAAAAGGTCAAAGATAAAGAAAAGTTACAAAGAAAAGCAAGAAAAAAATATATATAAAGGAGCTTCAATACACCTGGCAGCAGACTTCTGAGTGGAAACCTCATGGGCCAGGGGAGAGTGGTGTAACAATTTCAAAGTGCTGAAGGAAAAAAACTTAACTGTAGAATATTATATCCTGCAAAAATAACCTTCAAACATGAAGGAGAGGTAAAAATTTTTCTCAGACAAATAAGAGCTGAGGGACTGAATCAGCATCAGGCCAGTCCTACAAGAAATGCTAAAGGTATTCTTCAATTTGGAAAAAAAAAAAAAAAAAAAGACTTTATTGAGCACTGAGAAGTTATCTGAATGTATAAATCTCACAGCTAATCATAAGTACAAAAATATATAATATTCAATTGCTGTATTGTGGTATATAAACCGCACGTATTTTGGGAGTTTTATCTTAATAGTGTATTTTATTTAATTCAATATCCATAATATTATCACTCTAATGTAGTCAATATAAAAAAATTCATGAGCTATTTTACATTATTTTTATGTACTAAGTCTTTGAAATATGGCATGTATTTCACACTTAAAGCACCTTGGGTACTTTAATCCACATATATCTTTAATAGAAATATTAAAAGTAAACTTACCAAAATAACCACAACTTTTTGAGAGATAGGTAGTATAAAAAGATATCAATGGAAATAGCAAAAAGTTTAAAAGCTGGATTCTCTTCTATTTTTCTTATTTATTTGCTTGTTTGTAAGCAGAGTTGTCATATATTTAAAATAATTGATTATAAAATATTTTTGAAATTGTCATATTAACCTCAATAAGAAAACCCCACAACAGAAATACAAAAAGTAAAAAGCAAGAAATTAAAACACATTTCCAGAGAAAATCACTCCTACAAAGAAGATTGGAAGAAAGTAAGAAAGAAAGAGAAGACTAAAAAGCAACCCCAGAAATCAAATTGTAATACAGCAGGAGTAAGTCCTTATCTGTTAATAATAGCATTGAACGTCAATGGACGTCACTGAACGTTAACTCTCCAATTAAAAGACATAGAGTACTTGAATGAATAGAAAATTAAGCACCAAACATATGTTTGTTTTCAAGAAACACACTTCGCCTACCCATGTAGACTGAAAATAAAGAAATGGAAAAAGACATTAGAAACAAATGTAAACCAAAAAGAGAACAGAAATAGCTATACTTCTACAAGATAAAATAGATTGCAAGAAAAAACTTAAAGAAAGAAAGAAGGTCATTATTCAATGACAAAAAAGTCATTACAGAAAGAGGATATAACAATTCTAAACATATTAATATATGTACCCAACAATGGAGCACTGAATACCACTATGGTCATTTTTGAAGTCCTTGGGCATCTGATGTTCACCAATGAAATATATAGCATTTTTTCTAGGATGAGTTTGCAAACTTAATTGTCAGACCTCACACAATGACAGCTCTGATGGCCACTTCAGAAAGAGTTCCAAAATTTCTCTGAAGGTGGACAAGGCACTGTGTATAGCTTCTCAAGGGGAGTACCTTGAAGGTGAACATACTGATATTCAGCAATGAAGTACATATCACATTTTCTAGGATGAGTTCAAGAACTTAATTGTTCAATCTTATATTTATATAACATTTCCTTGTATTTGTAGAGCATTGCAAAACACATGTTCTTCTCCTCAGCTCACAGATCATTCTCAAGGATAGATGATACGTTCACTGTAAAATAAGACTTAAAATTTCAAAAAAAAAGAAAAAGAAAAAATATCAAGTCTTTTCTCTAAACATAATAAAATAAAACTAGCAATCAGTAATAAGAGAAACACTGGAAACTACAAACACTTTAATGGAAATTAAAGTAACATTGGAAACTACACAGATAATTTAATGGAAATTAAATAATACGTTCTTGAATGACCAGAAGATCAATGAAGCGATTAAGATAAAAATTTAAAAGTTTCTTGAAACAAATGAAAATGAAAAGCGAGCACAGCAAAACTTATGAGATACAGAAAAAGCACCAATAAGAGGAAAATTTATAACAACAAGTGCCTGCATCAAAAAAGTAGAAAACCTTCAAAAAACAACCTAATAAGGCATCTCAAAGAACTAGAAAAGCAAGATGAAACCAAACACAAAATTAGATCAGAGCAGAAATAAATGAAATTGAATTGAAACAAAAAAAATGCATAAGATTAAACAAAACAAAAAGTTGGTTTTTTAAAAAAGATAAAATTGACATATCTATAGGCAAACTAAGGAAAAAGGAAAGAAGACACAAATAAACAAAATCAAAAATGAAAAAGGAAGACATTACAACCAATGCAGAAATTGAAAGGATCATGAAGGACCACTGTGAGCACTATAGGCCAATAAATTTGAAAACCTGGAAGAAATGGATAAATTCCTAGACACATACAACCTACCAAGGAAGAAATCAAAATCTGAACAAACCAATAACAATTAATGAAATAGAAACAGTCATAAAAAGTCTCTCATCAAAGAAAAGCCAACGACGTGATGATTCACTGCTAAATTTTACCAAGTGTTCAATGAAGAGATAATACCAACCCTACTTAAACTATTCAGAAATTGAAAACAAGGGAATACTCCCAAAATCATTCTAGTAGATTTCACCTTGATACCAAAACCAGAAAAAGACCAACACTGAAAACTACAGGCCAATATCTCTGATGAACATAGATGCAAAAATCTTCAACAAAATACTTACAAATCAAATTCAACATCACATTGAAAAGATTATTTATTAAGATCAAGTGGGATTCACTCCAGGGATCTAAATCAATCAATGTGATATATCAACAGAACGATTATTTCAGTTGATGCTGAGAAAGCAATTGATAAAATTCAGTATCCCTTCATGATAAAAACTCTCATAAAACTGCGGATAAAAGGAACTTAACCTCAACATGACAAAAGCCATGTATGACAGACCCACAGTTAGCATCAACTGAATGACAAAAAAACTGAAAGTCTTTTCTCTAATATTTGGAGTAAGACAAAGATGCCCACTCTTACTATTGTGCTGGAAGTTCTAGCTAGAGCAATCAGACAAGAGAAAGAAATAAAGAACATCTGAATTGGAAAAAGAAGAAATCAAATTATTCTTGTTTATAGATGATACAATCTTCTATCTGGAGAAACCTAATGACTCTATAAAAAATTGTTAGAACTAACAAACAAATTCAGTGATGTTTCAAAATACAAAACCTACATAGAAAAATCAGTACCATTTCTATATACCAATGGTAAACAATCTGAAAAGAAACCATGAAAGTAACCTCTTTTACAATAGCTGCAAATAAAACAATGTATCTAGGAATAAACTTAACAAAAGAAGTAAGAGATCTATACAATGAAAACTATAAAACAATGATGAAAGAAATTAAAGAGGACACAAAAAGATATTTCATGCTAATGGAGTAGAAGAATCAGTATTGTTAAAATGTATATACTATCCAAAGCCATCTACAGATTCAGTGCAATCCCCATGAAAATATCAATGAAATTCTTTACAGAAATAGAAAAAACAATCCTAAAATTTGTACAGAACCACAAAAGGCCCAGAATAGACAAAGCCATTCTGAGCAAAAAGAACAAAACTGGAGGAATCACATGACCTGACTTCCAATTATACTACAGAGGCATAGTAACCAAATCAGTATGGAACTGGCATAAAAACAGACACATTGGCAAATGGAACAAAACAGACAACACTAAGAAATAAACCTACACATCTTTGACAAACATATGTTTGACAAAGTTGCCAAGAACTTACAGTGGGAAAGGGATAGTCTTTTCAACAAATGGTGCTAAGAAAACTGAATATCCATATGCGGAAAAATGAAACTAGAACCTTATCTCTTGCCATCTACAAAAATTAAATAAAAATGGATTAAAGACTTAAATCTAAGACCTAAAACTATGAAATTACTTCAAAGAAAAATGGGGAAATGCTTCAGGATCTTGATCTGGGCAAGGACTTCTTGAGTAATACACCAAAGCACAGAAAGTCAAAGTAAAATTAGACAAGTGGGATCATATCAAGCTAAAAAAGTCTGCAACGCCAGTGAAGCAGTCTACAAAAGGAAGATATAATCCACAGAATGGAAGAAAATATTTTTAAACTACCCATCCAAAACGGATTAACAACTGGAGTATACATATACAAGGAGATCCAATAATTAAATAGAAAAAATAAACAACCCCATCAAAAAATGGGCAAAACTATGAAAGGAAGAAGTTTTTCACTCCTGGGTGAAAGACACAACTAAAACTCAGACTTTAACTTTAAAAAGGCAAACTATGGGCCTGCTGGATTTCCAAAAGAGCTGTGCCAGGACACGCGATCAGCACCCACCTGAACGTCCATAAGAGCTGCACCACTACCTATGATCCGCACCTGCCAGACCTCTGTAAGAGCTACGCCATGACCCGCGACCAGCGATCAGCACCCCTCCAAACCCCGGTAAGAGATACGCCACGACCCACAACCTGTGTCCACTGGGCCTCCACACGTCCTGACCAGGAACTCCGGGAACCGCGCAAACCAATGTCCTCCCTCCTGTACCCTCCCTGACTTCACACACAGCCCACTTGTCTAGCCAGGGACTCTCCAGAGCCCTCCCTGCCTCTGCATGGAGCCCTTCTCCTGGCCAGAGACTGCTGGAGCCTTGGACCCTCTGTGCCAAAGTCACTGGGCACCAGGCACCCCCTGAACCATGTGCACCACCCCCTGCCCTGTTGCTGGATCTGGATGTGTCACACTCGAGAGCTGCTTCCACAACCAGAACTCCCTGCCTGAGGCAGTCCCAAAGAATCTACACAGGGTCACTTCCTACAAAGATCCAGCAACAATAGAGTGCTCCCACTGGGGTCTAATCTTGGAGAGACACCTCCCCAACTCTGAGGATGACCAGAGGCAACAGTGAAAAACAATCATGAGGTGAAATCAAAGGAAATTCTCTGGCAATGTGAATAATAAGAGTAGATCAAATCCCCCAAGGAACAATGGGGCAGACACAGCACAAGATCCCATGCACAAACAAATAGCTGAAATATCAGAAATCGAATTCAGAATCTGGATAGCAAATAAGTTCAAATTAGAATTCCAAGCAGTAACCCAAAAGATGTCTCAAGAATTCAACGAATTCAAAGACCAAATGATCAAAGATTTTGACACATTGAGACAAGAAGTTGCATCCCTCAAAGATCTGAGAAACACAGTAGAATTCCTCAGTAACAGAATGGAGCAAGCAGAAGAAAGGATTTCTGACATTGAAGACCAAGCTTTAAACATTGAAGACAAACTCTCAAACAGGAAGAGAAATGGAGGGCAAAAACAGATCACTCTCTGAGAGAGCTCTGGGATAAATTGAAGAAAACCAATATTCATCTAATAGGGGTCCCAGAAGGCGACAAAGTGGCTTTACAAGGCACAGAGTCTCTTCTCCATGAGATTATGAAGGAGAATTTTCCAGATATGCCAAGAGATTCTGAAATTCAGATAGCAGATAGTTTCAGAACTCCAGCATGACTCAACCTGAATAAGACGTCCCCAGACACATCATAATCAATTTCACTAAAGTTAGTATGAAGAAGAAAAATCTGAAAGCTGCCAGACAAAAGAAAAACATTAACTACAAGGGGAAGAATATTAAAATAGCTGCAGATCTCTCTACTGAAACCTTTCAAGCTAGAAGAGGATGGTCATTGACTTTTAATCTCCTAAAACAAAATAACTTTCAACCCAGGATCCTATACCCAGCTAAACTGAGTTTCATTTATGATAGAGAAATTAAATACTTCAACGACATTCACATGTTGAAGAAATTTGCCATAACTAAACCAGCTCTCCAGGATATTCTCAGACCTATCCTCCATAAAGACTAGCATAATCCTCCACCACAAAATTAAACCCACCCAGAAAATTTTGATCAAATTTAAACTTCCACAGTTGCAAAAGGATTAAAAATGTCCACCGGACTCTCAAAAGGCTTATCAATATTCTCAATTAATGTGAATGGTTTAAACTGTCGTCTAAAGAGGTATAGGTTGGCTGACTGGATACAAAAACTCAAGCCAGATATCTGCTGCATATAAGAATCGCATCTTACATTAAAAGACAAATACAGACTCAAGGTGAAGGGATGGTCATCTATACCCCAGGCAAATGGAAAGCAGAAAAAAGCAGGCTTTGCAATCCTGCTTGCAGACACAATAGACTTTAAATGAACCAAAATAATTAAGGATAAGGATGGACGCTTCATATTTGTTAAAGGTAATACTCAATATGATGAGATCTCAATTATTAATATTTATGCACCCAACCACAATGCACCTCAATTTATAAGAGAAACTCTAACAGACATGAGCAACTTGATTTCCTCCACTTCCATAGTAGTAGGAGAATTTAACACCCCTCTAGCAGTGCTAGATAGATCCTCCAAAAAGAAGCTAAGCAAAGA
>CAUYPK010059692.1:0-31751 GCA_963574355.1 Loris lydekkerianus
GTGGTTTCCTGGTACACATAGTCATGAGCATACTTGTTTTGCAACTATTGCTTATCATCTGCTTCAGGGTTCAGTTGAATCTGTAACTAAAATCTTTATAACCTTTTTTAGAGTCAGCTTAAAAATTTTTATTCTTACAACTGCACCTACAGGCTTTTTCTCCCCAGGCTGGACTTCCACGCTGCTGCACCAGGAATGTCCAGTGTATAACACCCGCTTGCTAATGATCTTCACTCGTTACCGCATGCAGCTGCGTGAGTGCTTATCTCCTGGCAGCCAAACATCTCCATGCTGGCTAGGAGACTGTCTCTCTCCTAGCACCTTCCTCAAGAGCCGGTGGGTGCTTCCACAGCCCGGTGCCTGGTCTCCTACACCTGGGACAGCTGGAAATCTTCTGAAAACCACAATCCTGTCACAAGTCTGGGTGCATCCCTCAGTCCCCCTTGTGATCCCCCTCACAGCTCTAACCTTGCAGATATTAGCTTCTGTAAAATTCTGCTTGCACTAGGGCTTCCCATCTTCTGCTTGAAGTGCCACATAAAAACTCTGAACCCCGGCTTGGGGGGTTGTCAAGAGACTTTATGACATGAGCCCAGTCTTGACTGGCCAGCCCAATAAAGAACCCTTGCTTAATTAGGATTCAGGGTGCTGGCGTTTCTTTATAATACCACTCCAGGCGGGTACAACAGATTTACTGCAGGAGATGCATCTGCTTAGAGGGGGAGGCACCGACTGCCTCAAATCTGCCTCCCTGAAACAAGGTCAGGGGATTTTTATGAAGGTGAAAATGAATAATGCACGAGTAGAGTGGACAAACATCATTATGTGTTTGGGGTGGATGGAGGACTTGCAAGCACAGTGAGAAATCATGCCAGTATATACAGGTGGCCATAAAGTTCGTGTGCAATCTAAAATATATCCCATGAATAAAAAATGGCCGATAAGTCCCTCCCAACCTGGGGACTTTGGCATCATAATGAGCTAGGGGGTAATATTGGTCATTCTTTTAGCCTTTTAGCACAGGCTCAGGGGTTGTCTTTGGGACAATGGCAGCTTTGGTTCATCTTATCTTTTCTGGACAAATGACAGGTTGGTCGGAGGAACGCCAAAAACAGAGCAAGCACAATCTGCTCCATTTTGAGCAGAAGGCACTCCATCTTGGCTGTTCAATGACCTCTGCTAAAACCACCCCCCACCTTCTGGGACCTAGCCAGAAGGAATGAGGAACTACCTGACTCAATGACTCCAGCAGAGGCTAAAGGCACAAAAGCCAACTAGAACCTGGCATCAGTTGCAAAGTAACCCCCCATCCCCTCCTACCCTACCTAAAACCTTTAAAAGAGTAGCACTTTTGCTCTTCAGGGCTGATGCCTGTTGCGTCTCAGCCGCGCCTAATAAACTTCAGCGACTGCTTTACATCCGCTTCCTGACTTCATCTACAGGATACCTTACAACAAACAGGTGGTGTAAAGCTCTAGTTATCTCAGGGCTCCAAGGAGGTTCCCGTTCCCAGAAAAGAAACTCAAAAGTGAATATATCAGTGAGACAGAAAGCTACAAAGTTCCGGTCAGCAATTCGTATTAGCCTGGGAACTTAGAAGAGAACTACAAAAAAATTATTAAAAAATGTTTTTTCTTTGCTTATGGAGCCTGGCTAGAACCAGTTAGGTAGGTATTGCTGTTCCTACTGTCACTCACAGCTTGGATCCCTTTCTTCCCTCGGGGAGAGGGGCCTCCAGGGCAGCACCACAGACACAATGGGAGGGATGTGTGGGGGAAAGGCCTAGGCTGATCGAGCTCTGGGGCGTGACTGGGCATCTGAGATCCGAGCGTGGAAGGGAGGTGCCCAGCGCGGGAAGATGAAGGGTGTAGGGGACAGGCCTCGCCGCCCGCCCGGAGGCCTCCCACCTCCTCTTCGGTGCCGGGAGCAGCAGAGACGTTGGCCCTCCCAGATTGCTAGAGAGGCCGCGGAGGGCCCGGGGAGGCGACGCGCCTGCGCGGCCCGGGCATCCGGGAGGTAGGCGCGGGCCGGTTGGCCGCTGGCTCGCGGAGAGGATCGGCTGTGGGTCGGCGGCAGGAGTCGGTGAGACGCCCAGCGGCGCTCGGGGGCGGTGGGCGGCGTCCGGGCGGGCGGCGGGGCTCGCGGAGGGTGGAGGACGGGGCCTGGCCTCGAGGCTGTGCCCTGGGCTGAGGGCCTGGCCGGGGATCCCGCCTCCGCCTCGCTGGGGGCGCTTCGGGGACCTCTTCACATCCCTGTGTCCGCTGTGGGGAATTCGGAGTCCTCAATCTTTTCACCCAATTTTGCATGTAAAGAGTATTCATTAGGTACAATTAGATGACACAGGAAAGTGAAAGAAAAGTGAAAGTAACTGCAATGTGGAACTCTTAGTCTCCAGGCCGGACATTTAAACGTTTGTGTGTAGTTATCACACTCACATGTATGTACACATACATTCTCTTTATGAAAGATCATGCTATTGATTTGTAAAAGCTTTTCTTACAATTTGTAAAAACACATACCATATGGCATACGATTCATAAAATTTTACCCTTTTAAACTATTTCGAAGTGCATAATTCAGTGACATTAAGTGCTTTTTAAAAATTAATAGTCTCTTAAACTTGCAGAATGCACTTATTCTCATTTTGGTTGAAATTGGGGCTGGCATTATGACCACTAAAACATTTTTTATTTATTTTTTTTTTTTGGTGAGGATAATTAAAACGTATTTGCAATTTATTTCCCATAGTACATATTTACATGAAACTGTAAATGGTGAACAAGTAACGTCTGTGCAGAAAATAGTAAAATCTTGTTTATTAGGGTGATTTTTTTCTAAATGACAAAACCAGTATAGGAAATGCAGTTTGTATTTATTTTTATTTTATTTTATTTTTTTGAGACAGAGTCTCAAGCTATTGCCCTGGGTAGAGTGCTATGGCCTCATTATAGCTCACAACAAACTCCAACTTTTGGGCTCAAGAGATCCTCTTGCCTGTTTTTTTTTTTTTTTTTTTTTTTTTATTTGTAGTAGAGACGGTCTCACGCTTGCGCAGGTTGGTCTAGAACCCGTGAGCTCAAGCAGTCCACCCTCCTTGGCCTTCTTGAGTGCTAGGATTGAGCATGAGCCATCTTGCCTGGCCAGAAATGTAGTTTTTAAACAAAGGTAGCACTCTAACCTACGCACCCTGACTTGCATAGGCCTAAAAGATCAGAGAATGATCTCCTTGGTAATGTGAAAGTGACAGCCAAGAAAGTTCAAAGTAGAAAACTAATTGATATTAGGTTGGTTGTTTAGGGAAGTGTTACTGATTAGTTTGAGCAGTAATTTGATTAAGTGATTTCAGAGAATTTCTATGTGTTTTATAGGGCAATATGTCTGTGTGCACATGCAGGGGACTGAAGAATTAGGCTGCTCTTATGTGGTATCTAATGCTGAAGAAATGCTGACAAATTTTGGTTGAAAAACAATCCTTCCTGTAAACAGAAAAGATGGGAATGTTATGAAGATAAACCTACATGTGCACTTAAAAAGGAAACTGACAAAAGCATGAAAAATGCTGCTTGTTCTACCAGCAATTCTTCTGTGGCTTCTGGTATCCAGGAAGTATTTGTACATAAACATTCTATGATGTCAAGAGAATTGCTGGAGAGTAAAAATACATAAATTGTGGTAAAACATAACTTACTGTATTTTGCAATTTTCAATAATTGTTGAAACAATCTGAACGAGGTCTTGTGAACATTCTTGTGACCCTTAGGTGAATGGTTAGTCTTTTCACAAGATAGAATTTATGATCTTTTTTTCCTCCTTCCTGATATTCAGCTTCTTTTCCCCTTTCTTTGTTTTGTTTTACTATGTAGCACTCACCACTATCTAGCATATCATGTTTCAGTTTCTTCATAGGCTCCTTGGAGGTAGTGCTGTTTTTTTTTTTAATTTTTTTTTTTTTTAGGGACAGTCTCACTTTGTAGCCCTTGGTAGAGTGCTGTGGGGTCGCAGCTCTTGAGCTTAGGCAATTCTCTTAAGAGCCTTAGCCTCCCAAGTAGCTGGTACTACAGGCGCCTGCCACAATGCCCGGTTATTTTTTGTTGCATGTTGCAATTTGGCCGGGGCCAGGTTTGAACCTGCCACCCTCAGTATATGGGGCCGACTCACTGAGCCACAGATGCCACCCTGTTTGTCTATTTTGTTCCCTGCTGTGCTCTTAGTGTATGGGATATAGTAGGTGCTCAATAAATATGTGCTGATTAATGAAATAATGAGTCTAAATTGGAAGATAATTAACAATATTTAATGTCTTTGATTTTTTTCTTTTCTTTTTTTTTTTTTTGAGACAGAGTCTTACTATGTCACCTTCAGTGGAGTGTTGTAGCATCACAGGTCACAGCAACCTCAAACTCTTGGGCTTAAGCAATTCTCTTGCTTCAGCCTCCCAAGTAGCTGGAACTCCAGGTGCCTGCCACAATACCTGGCTATTTTTTTGTTGCAATTGTCATTGTTGTTCAGCAGGCTCAGGCCAGGCTCAAACTACCAGCCTTGGTGCATGGCCTGGTGCCCTAACCACAGAGCTGTGGGCACCAAGCCAATGTCATTGATTTTTAAAGGCCTGATTATTAAGTTAATCCTTAATACCTAAAATGGAAATAAATCAGATGAAAATAATGAGTTAAACTTCTTAATTTAAAAAAGACTTTATAATTGTAGACTTGCAGAGTGTTGCAGAAATTTTTAAGTTCTCTTATGCTGTTTACCCAGCTGGCTTATAGTTAAATATTGTGTATAACTGTAGTTCACTCATTGAAAATTAAGAAATTTACTTGATACAGTACTTTTTTTTTTTTTTTTTTGAGACAGACCCTCAAGCTCTGGGTCGCCCTGGGTAGAGTGCTGTGGCATTACAGCTCACAGCAACCTCCAACTCCTGGGCTCAAGCGATTCTCCTGCCTCCACCTCCAAAGTAGTTGGGGCCACAGGTGCCCGCCACAACGCCTGGCCATTTTTTGGTTGCAGCCGTCATTGTTGTTTGGCGGGCCCAGGCTGGATTTGAACCCGCCAACTCAGGTGTACGTGGCTGGCGCCTTTGCTGCTTGAGCCACAGGTGCCGAGCCCTTGATATAGTACTATTAACTAAATTGCAGACTTCATTAGAAGTTTATCTGTTTTTTACTGTTTTTTTTTTTTTTTTTCCCTATTACAGGATCTAATTTAGAGTTCCTCATTACATTTAGTTGTTAGGTCTTCTTGGTCTCCTTCAATCTGTGACAGTTCCTCAGTCTTTGTCTTTATGACCTTAACAATTTTGAAAAAAAAATTTTTTTTTTTTTTGAGACAGAGCCTCAAGCTGTCACCCTGGGTAGAGTGCTGTGGCATCACAGCTCACAGCAACCTCCAACTCCTGGGCTCAAGTGATTCTTCTGCCTCTCCTCCCAAGTAGCTGGGACTACAGGTGCCTGCCACAATGCCCAGCTATTTTTTTGGTTGCAGCTGTCATTGTTTGGCAGGCCTGGGCTGGATTCGAACCCACCAGCTTAGGTGTATGTGGCTGGCTGGTGCCTTAGCCGCTTGAGCTACAGGCTTCGAGCCAATTTTGAAATTTTTTGTTTTGTTTTTGAGACAGGGTCTTGCTCTGTCACCTGAGTAGAGTGTAGTGGCATCATAGCTCACTGCAAGGTCAGCTTGCTCAAGCAATCCTTGCTCACCTGCTTGAGTATCTGGGACTACACGTGTGCACAACCATGCCTGTCTAATTTTTGTAGATACAGTGTCTTGCTGTTGTTTCTCAGGCTGATCTTGAGCTCCTGGCCTCAAGTAGTCCTCTCACCTTGGCCTACCAAAGTGCTAGGATTATAGGTATGAGCCTATACTGTGCCTGGCTTGAAGTATTTTGCATCTATATTTTTAGAATATCCCTCAATTTGGTTGCATCTGATGTTTTCTTGCACTTAGTTTGAGGATGAGGTTGTATGGTTGGTTAGAGATTTCAATTCAATTATCTTCAAATATTTTTAAAATATATGTTTTAGGAGGCATTAGGGATAAGGAAGGTATTCTGCTTTCTCAGAGCTTACAATCTAACAAAAGATCTAAGGCTAACAGAAGAAAATTAAAATACAATTTTATTCTTTCCCTTTTCATCTTTTTTTTTTTTTTTTCTTTTTCTTTTTCTTTTTCTTTTGTTAGAGACAGAGCTTCATTTTGTCGCCCTCGGTAGAGTGCCGTGGCGTCACACAGTTCACAGCAACCTCCAACTCCTGGGCTTAGGTGATTCTCTTGCCTCAGCCTCCCAAGTAGCTGGGGCTACAGGTACCCACCACAAATAGTGCTTGGCTATTTTTTTGTTGGAGTTTGGCTGGGGCTGGGTTTGAACCCACCACTCTCTGTATATGGGGCCGGAGCCCTACCCACTGAGCCACAGGCACCGCCCTGGGTTTTTTTTTTTTTTTTTTTTAACAGTTGGGTCCTGGCTGGGCACAGTGTCTCAAGCCTGTAATCCTGGCACTTTGGGAGGCTGAGACAGGAGGATTACTTGAGCTCAGGAGTTTGAGACCAGCCTGAGCAAAAACAAGACCTTTTCTCTCCTAAAAATAAAAAAATTAACCAGGCGTCATGATGGGTGCCTGTAGTCCCAGCTACTTAGAAGCCTGAGGCAGGAGCTCCCTTGAACCCAGGAGTTTGAGGTCACTGTGAGCTAGGCTTGACTAGGCAGCAGCGTGAGAAAAAAAAAAAATGGAATAGGGTCCTGCTCTGTTGCCCAAGCTCGAGTGCAGAGGCATGATTATAGCTCATTGCAGCCTCAAATTGCTGATGTTAAATGATCCTCCAAAGTAGGTGGAATTACTGGTGTGGGTATGGCTCCACATGTTTTCTTATTGATGTTAACCTTGGTCTGGTGGTATCTTGTCAAGTTTCACCACTGGAAATTTACTTTCCCTTTGTGGTCAATAATTATTTGGGGGAAGATTTCTATTTGCATACAAACACCCTATTTCTTCTTAACTTTCCTTCACTAAGTAGCACATTGGTGGATCTTGCCTACAGCAACTATTACTCTGGTGTTAGAATGTGACTTACTCTTTTCCTCATTCTTTTTATACTTATTCATTGGAAAATTGGAACATTTTGAGGGGAAGACCTGTTCCTTCTCTTCCTTTTATTTATTCAGTTACACTAGTATGTGCTGGTAGATATTTATTTTATTCTTTGGGCTATAATGCAGTGCTATCATTATTTATTCTGTTGCATAAATTATTCTAGTTTTGACCATTGGGAGCTGTGTCCCTTTGACATGTCAATTTTTTTTTCTGAGTCTTTCACTAGTTTTCTGGCATCACAGAACACTCATGTTTTTATTTTTCCTGCCCCAGTCTGTAATCAATCACCTCTTTAAGGAGCCCTGGCTCTTTATTGGAGAATAGTATTTTGAAACCAAGTAGTGGGCACTTTAGGTATGAGTGCACTTTCCTCCCCTCCCCTCCCATCACCTGTCCTACCCTTCCCTTTCCCCTTCCCTTCCTTTTCCCTGTCCTTTCTTTCCCTTCTTTCTTCCTTTTTTCTTTTCTTTTCTCTTTTCTTTTCTTTTTGCCTCCCTCCCTCCCTTCCTTCCTTTTTTTTTTTCTCTTTCTCTCTTTTTGTGATAGAGTCTCACTCTGTTGCTCCAGGCTAGAGTGCTGTAGTGTCATAGCTCACAGCCTAAATTCTTGGGCTCAAATGGTCCTCTTGTCTCAGCCTCCTGATTAGTTGGGACTGTAGGCACTGGGCACAATGCCCAGCTATTTTTAGAGATGGTGTCTCGCTTTTGCTCAGGATGGTCTTAAACTCCTGAGTTAAAGCAATCCTCCCTCCTTGACCTCCTATAGTGCTACGATTACAGATGTGAGTCACTGCACCTTGCCATGATTGTATTTCTTAATTGGTAAATAAGTATAAATGTTATTTTCAGGTTTTAAGTGTGTCCTGAAAACAGTCTTTAGTGGTGATTATCTTAGAAACTTGTTTGCTTATTATGAGTTTATAAAATATACTGTAGGTACACTCAACACTGGTAGGAAAACATAAGAATTAGAAAGTAGTTCAAAATGGATTTTAAAAGGAAAAGAAAGATATCATTACTGCCATAAAGTGAAGAAAAAAATATTAAAAAGAAGAAAATCTTGAAAATGCTAAGATGGTGGTTGAAAGTTTCTTTGTTCGTTTTTAAAGCCATTTTTGTTGTTGTTGCAGTGTTTGGCAGGGGCCAGGTTTGAACCCGCCCCCTCTGGTACATGGGGCCAGCGCCCTACTCCTTGAGCACAGGTGCCACCCTTAAAGCCATTTTTATTGTGGAAGTTAAAGCTGGGTTAAGGTTTAAAGCTCTGGGAGTAGAGTTCTGAAAGGAAGTTTCAGCTCAGGTTGCTTCCCAGGCCTTGGTGTTCACAATTGTGGTATAATCTCAGTAAGTTGATAAAGGAAGCATTTCCTTCGATCTCAAGAAAGTAGTTGGAGCTTGGGAGGAAGCCCACAGCATTAGGATACTTGAATTTTAAGGCAGGCTCAGTTACCTGCTGGGAGGCTGTGTTCACTTGTATGGTCTGGGTCTTTCACTCAGAGTTTGAGAGGCCCACGAGGTCTTCAGCTTTGTATGCGTTCATGATTTCAGATGCTGGGCTAACGTTTTCTTTGATTGAAGCACTGAAATCCTGGCCATATTTGCATGCAGCATTTGCCCTCGTTTTTCTATGTGTCAATCTTCTATGTACCTCTTTGCAAATGGTAGAACTTCTATAAGTTAACTACCCAGGGGACTAGTCAACATACTATGACAACATAGGTTGTCAATATAAGGAATACAGAGGTGGTCAACATAAGGAACTAGCACTCCTGTACTGATATGTACATGTGGTGCACATCTGGCCTATGAAAATTAGGTTAACTTGAGGTGGTCCATGTATGGAGTGATCTACTAATGGAGTTCTGTGGTACTTCACTGACCTTTTTGGACATTTTTGCAGCAGCTGCTTCAAAACAACCAAATTGGAAACTTACTTAGACCTAATTTCACTGTGAGTTAAGATTTCTTGAGCTGGGTCAGTATCATTTATATTTTCCACTGGGTACTATTCCTCAAAATATTTCCACAGGGTGCCAGCCACATACACTGGAGCTGGCAGGTTTGAATCTAGTCCAGGCCCGCCAAACAACAAGGACAACTACACCCAAAAAATAGCTGGGCTTTGTTGGGGTGGGGTTGGGGGGGCGCCTGTAGTCCCACCTACTTGGGAGGATGACGCAAGAGAATTGTTTAAGCCCAAGAGTTTGAGGTTGTTGTGAGCTGTGACACCACGACACTGTACCGGGGGTGACAAAGTGAGACTCTGTCTACCCCCCCACCCCCCCAAAAAAATTTCTCTCTGGCCTCAAGTTCCTTCTCATTAGCATTCTAATTCTTTTTTTTTTTTTTTTTTTTTTTTAAGAGACAGAGTCTCATTTTGTCAACCTCAGTAGAGTACTATGGCATCACAGCTCATAGCAACCTCCATCTCTTGGGCTTAGGTGTTTCTCTTGCCTCAGCCTCCCAAGTTGCGGGGACTACCGGCGCCCGCCACAATACCCGGCTATTTTTTTTTTTTTTTTTGGTTGCAGTTAAGGCAGGGCAGGTTTGAACCCGCCACCCTCGGTATATGGGGCTGGCGCCCTACTCACTGAGCCACCGGTGCCACCCTATAGTTCTTTTTTTTTTTTTTTTGAGACAGAGTCTCACTTTGTTGCCCTCGGTTAAGTGCTATGGCATCACAGCTCACAGCAACCTCCAGCTCTTGGGCTTAGGCGATTCTCTTGCCTTAGCCTCCCAAGTAGCTGGGATTACAGGTGTCCGCCACAACACCTGGCTATTTTTTTTTTTTGTTGTTGTTGTTGCAGTTTGGCCGGGGCCAGGTATGTGGGGCTGGCGCCCTACTCACTGAGCCACAGGCACCGCCCCCTCTAATTCTTTTTTAACAAGAGGTCTCTTTCTGGCTCAGGCAGGTCTCAAACATATGAGCTCAAACAATTCACCTGTTTCAGCCTCCCAGAGTGCTAGGATTACAGGTGTGAGCCACTGCGACTAGCTGATAGATTTTTTTTTTTTTTGAGATAGATTCTCACTTTGTCGCCCTAGATAGAGTGTCGTGGCGTTGACATGGCATCATAGCTCACAGCAACCTCAAACTCTTGGGAATCTCTTATCTCAGTCTCCCAAGTAACTGGGACTACAAGTGCCTGCCGCAATGGCCAGCTGTTTTTTCATTGTAATTGTCATTGTTATTTGGCAGGCCCCGGCTGAGTTCAAACCTGCCAGCTCTGGTGTATGTGGCTGATGCCTAGCCACTGAGCTACAGGTGCCAAGCCTGATAGATTGTTTTTTGATACCTGCTCCTGAGGCCTACAGCACCTCAACATTATAACAAAAGGTTGTTTTATTGATCTAATGCTGTTTCAAATTCTGCCTTAGGAACCAAAAACAAAAAGCCAAATTAACAAAAGATATGCTTACTGTTTTAGTCACTTAGGAAATGACATGGATTATGGGAGTTATGAGCCAGGAACTGAGGGTGAAAACCAATGATTAATGTATATATCATAATATCACAGATATCAAGTCTAAGAACTCTTTGCCTTGTCCTAAATCTCAAAGGTTTTCTCCTATGTTTTTTTCCCAAAAATTGTATAGTTTTATGGTTTGTACTTAAGTCTGTGATCTATAGGGAATTGATATTTGCAGCAGATCTGAAGTTTAGTTCTATTTCCATTATTTTTCCTGTGAATGTCTGCTTGCTCTAGCAACATTTGTTGAGAAGACAATTCTTTTTCTTTTTCTTTTCTTTTTTTTTTTTGTTTGTAGTTTTTGGCCGGGGCTGGGCTTGAACCTGCCACTTCCAGCATATGGGGCCTGTGCGCTACTCCTTTGAGCCCCAGGTGCCACCCAGTTCTTTTTGTTACCTTTTTGCACCTTTTTAAAAAATTAGTTTGGCATATTGCAGGGGTGAACTCTGCATGGTAACATGGCCTGTATAGCATAAGTTCCTTTCCTAGATATGAACAAACAATGTTTCCTGAGAGCCCAAATTATAAAGTAGCTTCCTCACAACCCACCACAGAGGTTTTTTTTTTTTTTTTGAAGAGACAGAGTCTCACTTTGTCATCCTTGGTAGAGCACTGTGGCATCACAGCTCACAGCAACCTCTAGCTCTTGGGCTTACGCGATTCTCTTCCCTCAGCCTCCCGAGTAGCTGGGACTACAGGCACCCACCACAATGCTTGGCTATTTTTTTGTTGCAGTTTGGCTGGGCTGGGTTCAAACCCTCCACCCTTGGTATATGGTGCTGGCGCCCTACTCTGAGCCACAGGTGCCGCCCCACCACAGAGGTTTTGAGAGGTAAAATGATACAACTATAGTTATACAGCTAATAATTAGGGAGCTGACTTTAAAACTAGGTCTGTTTTAGTTCACATTCTATGTCTTTTACCAAGCTTTGTGTCCTGAAAGTGACTTGAAGCCTTAGACAGTCTCAGTTATGATGAATTATAAAAGGAAATATAGGGCCAGCTATAATCCTAGCTTTGGGAGGCTGAGGCAGGAGGATCACTTGTGGCCTGGAGTTCAAGACCAGCCTGAACAACATAGCAGGATCTCATCTCTACAAAAAATAGAAAAATTAGCTGGGTGTGGTGATATGCACAACTAGTCTCTGGGAAGCTGAGGCAAGAGAATCATTTGAGCTGAGGACTTTGAGGTTGCAGTGAACTATGGTAATGCCACTGCATTTTAGCCTGGGCAACAGAGCAAGACCCTGTCTCCAAGTAAATAAATAAACAGATAAAAGAAAATACATGAGTTGAGCAATCAGCATTTTGTTTTGTTTTTGAATTGCTTGGTTGAGCCTTTTTTTCTTTTTTTTAGAGATGAGATCTTGCTCTGTCACTCAGGCTGAAGTGCAATGGCACAATTGTAACACACTATAACCTCATTCATGTGCTCAAAGACCTAACATAGTAAAGATGTCGATTCTCTCCAAATTGATCTATGGGTCTAATGCAATTCCTACCAAAATCTCACAAGGCTTTGTTGTTGGAATGAGGTATCCTTCTACCTCATTCTCCCCAGTGGAGGGGACTGTGTGTGCCATCACACCTTGCCAATTTTTATAGAGATGGGGTCGCCCTATGTTGCTCAGGCTCATCCCAAACTCCTGGCCTCAAGTGATCTTCCCACCTCAGCTCCTCTATAATAAGCTGGGATTATAGGTGAGAGCTACCAGGGTAGGCCAGATAGTTTAAACCAGTGGTTCTCAACCTGTGGGTCATGACCCCTTTGGACTGTATTAAAGGTTAGTGGCATTAGGAAGGTTGAGAACCACTGGTTTAAACTCTTATTATTATTATATTAGTAAAATCACATTGTATATTAAAAAATCAAGTGCGTGTAGGAACCAGAACACCAAGCTAGCAGAGACAAGCAGCGGTCTTTGAAACATATTAACGGTTTTTGAAACATATTAAGGAACAGACCCCAGTCCTTAAAGTAGACGTTGGGAGTTAGAAGTTGAATAGCTGTGGAACTCCAGCCTAGGGGTTAGGCTGGGGAGGAGAGAGAGCCATGTCAATAAATAGCAGCTGCGGGGTTGCCTGGGGCCTTTTCCCTGACACTTCAAGGAGGCCCCCCTCCTTCAAGCTTCAAGCTTATAATCCATGGTCGGGCCTGCTTTCTTGGTGATGGCACCAGGCAGGTGAGCATATTCATGTGTGTCTATTCTGATTTTCTATTCTGTTCCATTGATCTGTCTCTTCCTCTGCCAAGGAAGTCTTCAAATCAAGTAGACTGAGGCCTTTTACTTTTTATTTTTTTTCAGAATTATTTTAGCTATTCTAATTCCTTTGTCTTCTTACATAAATTTTACAGTGATCTCATTTATATCTACAAAAAAAAGTCTTGTGCGGCTCGGCACTACTAGCACAGTGGTTATGGTGCCAGCCATATACACTGAAGGTGGCAGGTTCGAACCCAGCCTGGACCAGCTAAACAACGACAACTGCAACAAAAAATAGCCAGGTGTTATGGCGTGTACGTGTAGTCCCAGCTACTTGGGAGGCTGAGGCAAGAGAATCGCTTAAGCCCAAGAGTTTGAGGTTGCTGTGAGCTGTGATGCCACGGAACTCTACCAAGGATGACATAGTGAGACTCTGTCTCAACAACACAACAACAACAACAACAACAACAAAGCCTTCTGAGATTTAGGTAGGAATTGCATTACACCCATAGATCAATGTGGAGAGAATCGACATCTTTACTATGTTAGGTCTTTCCATACATGAATATGGTATGTCTGTCCATTTATTTAGATCTTTGACTTTTTTCATCAGCCACTTGTTTTTTTTATGAAGTTTTTATGTACAAATTCAGTACATATTTTATTGTATTCTGGGATAGTTTCTCAGCTTACCTCAGTAGGTGACAGTCTATCCCTGGTCTGCTTGATACTGGCAGGTTCATCTGTGCAAATGCTCATGCACACATGCCTTTCTCTCATACATCCAAAGGTAATCCCAACCAGTAGGATGTTACTGCACTGTGTGTGATGGACATCATTCTTCCATTCTTTCCTAAATGTTGGTTATTTCAGTTTCCTGTCAGTGACTTTTGATGTCCCAGCAAATGGCATTGTCCACTGCAGTGCTGAGAAGATACACCCAAGGACCCGGTAGCAACACCACTAAGGCAGACTTGTTTTGTGCTCCTCTGGGTAGGCCCTGAACGGAAGTGATGCTTCCAGGCAGGTGGTGCGCTGTCCATCCAGCTCAGGCCCAGTCTTCAAGGGAACGAGTGCGCCTTCAAATGATAAAGAAGGAAGAGGATGAAGGCTACACTTCAGTGCCAGCTGCCAGGCCTCAGACTCTCAACCGTCCTGGTCAGGAGCTGTTCCGCCAGCTCTTCAGGCAGCTTCGCTATCATGAGTCTTCTGGGCCCCTAGAAACTCTAAGCCGGCTCCGGGAGCTCTGCCGCTGGTGGCTAAGGCCTGATGTTCTATCCAAGGCACAGATCCTAGAGCTGCTGGTGCTAGAGCAGTTCCTCAGCATTCTGCCTGGGGACCTTCGGACCTGGGTGCAGCTCCATCACCCTGAAAGCGGCGAGAAGGCTGTAGCCTTGCTGGAGGAGCTGCAGAGGGACCTTGATGAGACATCATGGATGGTGAGTATGAGCAAGTGTGGGTGCCCAGTGAACTCTGCAGCTCAGCCAGCTTGTCTAGGGGTGGAGGCAGCCCTGTGAACTGTCAGCCTCGCGGAATTCAAGGAAAGCCTTCCCTTCTCATTTCCTTGGCACCTGAGCAGCTGAGAACTGGACCCAGAGCCATGGACTCTTGAGCAGGTAGCCTTCCTAGAGGAGCATCAGCTCCAGCTAGGGTCCACAGTGTCCATAAAAAACTGACTATTCTTTGGACACAGTGGCTTATAGTATACAAACTCCATCTCTACATATTACTTAATTTGACAGGAGACTGACCATTGCCTTATAAATTATTGGGCGTTGGGGCAGCACCTGGAATCAGGACTTTTGGCTTCTGAGCAGGAGAGTACATGTTAAAACCCAGAAAGGCAGTCTGCATGTCCTGTGTTGCTTTCAGTAAGCTTTTGAAGATCTGTTTGGAGTAAGGGTGGGAGAAAGGATGGGCATAGTACTGAGGGGCAGCCCTTGGCTGGGAAATAGGAAGACCTGTTTTAGACATCATTCCACACTTTCAATGTCCTTGGACACATTGTTGTAGCTTTGAGAGCCTCTATTCAATGAGAAGAAAATGCAGAAATGATCTAACTATAATGTTCAGTAAATATTTGAGTGCCTGTCATATGCCTGGGCCTAGCAGAGTTGACAATCCCAGGCCCAGTAGTAGAGCTGTGGAAGGTCAGTTAAAGTGCATTCTTCTTGCTCCTTCTGCTGCACACAGAGGAGCTGATGCTTCCTGTATTGTTTTGTTTTTAAAATCATTTATCATTTTTGTTATAGGCCTCTTTAAAATTTTATCTGTGTAAAAATATGTGAGTCTGAATGCATAATTCATGAAAAAAATGAAAGTTGCTGTTAAGATTTCTGAAATAGGCTTGGTGCTTGTAGCACAGTGCTTACAGCGCCAGCTACATGCACTGAGGCTGGTGGGTTCAAGCCTGACCTGGGCCAGCTAAACAACAATGACAACTGCAACAAAAAATAGCTGGGCGTTATGGTGGGTGCCTGTAGTCCCAGCTGTTCTGGAGGCTGAGACAAGAGAATTGCTTAAGCCCAAGAGTTTGAGGTTGCTGTGAGCTGTGACACCACTGCACTGTACCGAGGGCGACATAATGAGACTCTGTCTCAAAAAAGAAATCTGAAATAAAGTTGACATATTTATCACCTAAACTTACCATACAATTTAATCAATACAGTCTATCAGCAATAAATAGTAATAAATCAACACAAGGTATGACTATTAGAAAATATCTTTGCTTAATATTAGGTACTATTTTAATACTTAAAAAAAGGATTTGTCATTTCTGCTAAAACAATAAAATGTTCAGAAGGACCTAATAATAATTTAAGATACATGATAAAATTGTGGCTTTGTTACAGTTAGCTCATTTAGAGCTAGAAGTAAGGTTTGAAAAAAATCCATGAAAAGACGTTGCCAGATGAGCAGAAAGAACCCTACTGTTTGAAAGCTACTTAGAAATTAGAAGACAATGGGGCTGGAAGAAAGCCCCCAAATTCTGAAAAGGAACAGAAATGTTGAAGATGCATATAAAGTCACAGGATTATTCTATAGTTGAACAAAATTATCACTATGAAAAATCAAGGCCTGAGAAAGTTTGTCCTCAACTTGTTTGGCTGTGCTTACGTTCTTATTATTGCTTCATTCTAGGATTTGCAAGGAGTAGGAGGTAGATTACCATAGTGGTCAGTTCGTCATCTGTGTTCTGTGTCTTTGTTTTGGGTTCAGGCTAGCCTCAGGCTTAGATTTCTCCAGGTCAGTATAGAGAATGTCTTGGCCACAGGAGCAGAAAAACTCAAAGACCATTGGCTCTAGCTTCTAACTCAACTGTACATCAAGGACAACCTTACTTTACAGACCAGAGCTATTTGAAGGCCCAGGGTGAAGTTTCCCTCGTTCCTGCTCTTTGCTTCGTTGGGTACAACTATTTTTTACACTGAAGCCTTTTTCTTTTGTGGGTCCATGGCTGACTTGCATAAATATGATAGCACTGCCTATCTGGAGGTATTGCTGTTAAAGTTAAGTTTGCAGTCTGGGAGCTAGCCTACCTCTGTGAGTTCTCTGTGCATATCAGCACCTAGAACAATTGGTACTACTTGACAGTAGATACTACTCGACTATTTCTGCTGTGGACCATTATCAGTTTAAGTCTCAAGAATTTAATTCCTTCTCTCTCATTTCCAAGTTTCAGGCCTGGGGTAGGTAGTGGGGAGATGTCACTGTAGCTTCTGAGGACTGACACTAGTGTTGTTACTGACTTACCACGTGCTTTCTTTCATTGGTCTCTCATTAGAGCCCGGGGGACTGAGGGGAGGGGCTACCCTGGCCTTGCTGCTTGTCCTTTCCCCTCTTCCTGGAGGTAATAAAGGACCCAGCTCGCTCCTCCTTTGGCCCTTGCCCTTTAGAGACCTGCCATGTGGCCTCTTCTCTCATCTTTCTGATTCTCATGGGTTCCTCTTACATTTTCTTCTTGTCAGGACCCAGGCTCTGCCCAGAGCCCAGATGTGCACTGGATGGGTACAGGAGCCCTGCGATCTGCACAGATATGGCCACCTACTTCACCTCTCAGGAGCGGCTCTGCTCTGGGGGACCATGTGGAGCCTCCCTGTGAAATAGGAGCACGTGACTTCCTGCCTGGGCAATCCGGTATTCACTGCCTGGCTATGAGACCCCAGCTTCATGCACACCTCTTGAATTTCACCATCTGTCCTCTTATGAGAATATTTCTGTCCTGGCCCTTAGATCTGTGTCCTCTCTAACCCTTCTATGACCCATATCTGGCTGGCTCCTCCCCTCATTGTACCGCCATGCACCGCAGAAGACACGAAGGACATGTGAGATGGGTGTTTAACAACAGTCTGTACCTGCTCATGGATCCAGGAGTCCTGTGTTTATGGAGGGAAGAATGGGTTTCTCGGTGGGACACCCAGAGCTGGGGAGCTCTCTCATGGCTTTTTCTTCTCCTTCAGATTCTCCTGCTGTCCAGGTGCCTGCCCCTTCCCAGAGAGAGGGGTACCCAGGGGACCAGGTAATGGCAACCTGGTCCTTGACAGCCCAGCCCCAGGTGAGCCACAGGGCCTTCAGTTCTTCCTGATGTCCCGGTATTACTGCCTGGTGGAGTAGTGCCTCTTTCCTCATCCTGGGTTCCCCTGTCTAATGACCTCACATCTGGCGACCCAAGTCCCAGAGACCAGATTATCCCCCTTGGGCCCAGAGTTCTTCTGCTGGGTGATGGTCTTCTCTTTCACCTTTGCCAGATCCATCTTTTACTCTCTCAGAGCCAGCCCATTCCTCTGCCCCCTTCTGAAAGCTGGGAGCTGTGAACCAGCTCTAGGGCACAGTATTTTTTCAGGAGGCTATGACTTTCAAGGATGTGGAGGTGACCTTCTCCCAGGATGAGTGGGGATGGCTAAACTCGGCTCAGAGGAACCTGTACAGGAATGTGATGCTGGACAATTATAGGAACATGGCTTTTCTGGGTAAGTATTGGTATCCACATATTTCTGTCCACCTTATTTCTGCCTTCTTGCTTTTTATAGTGGTGCATAGAAAGAGACCTGACCTCAGTTTAGATCCTGGCTCTATAACTTCTGACCAGATCACTTAATCTAGCATCTTGATATCCTCTTTTGAAAAATAGGGATAATAGGCCGGGTGCAGTGGTACATGCCTGTAATCCCAGCACTTTGGGCGGCCAATCCAGGGGGCCTACTTGAGGCTCAGAGTTTGAGACCAGCCTAGGCAACATGGTGAGATCCTGTCTCTACAAAAAGAAAAAACAAAAAGAAAAAATTGAAAAATTGTCTGGGCATGGTGGTATACACTTGTAGTCTCAGCTACTTGAGAGGCTGAGGTGGGAGGATTGCTTCAACCCAGGAGTTGGAGGCTGCAGTGAACTAAGATTATATCACTGCACTCTAGCCTAGGTTGTAGAGTGAGACCCTGTCTCTTAAAAAAATGGGGATAATAAAACCTGCCATTCTGGGTTATTGTAAAGTTTAAATGTAATTATGTTTTAAGTTCCTATTCCCATTTAGGCATCCAAATAATGTTGTTTGATTTAACCAGTTGAGTAGCTGTATGTCTCTCCCCTCTGGAGAATTCTGGTAATCCTTTTGCCTATAACTTCTCTCAGCCTCTTTTATTTCTGTCTGCTCAGGCTATCAGAAACAGCTATCTGGGCCTTCTACCATAGGTTCTTTTGCCTACCTTTTTGGCCTTTCCCACCTCCCTACTAAGACTTCAGGCTGAGAGGGTCCACAAGTGATTCTGAGTGATCCATCTACCCTCTCATTCCATTCCCTTTTCTGCAGTGGGGCCATTCACCAAACCTGCTCTGATCTCCTGGTTGGAAGCAAGGGAGCCGTGGGGCCTGAATGTCCAAACAACTCATCCTAAGGGGAATCCAGGTGCTGCCCCTACCGGTGAGTTCCAGAGAAGCTAACAGGTCCTCCTGCTGCGTCTCTTCTCTTTCTTAGATTAAGTCAGGCCAGGCATGGTGGCTCACGCCTGTAATCCCAGCACTCTGGGAGGCCAAGGCGGGCGGGGGTGGGGGGATTGCTTGGCTCAGGAGTTTGAGATCAGCCTAAGCAAGAACGATACCCCATCTCTAAAAAATAACTGGGGGTTGTGGTGGGTGCCTGTAGTCCCAGCTACTTGGGAGGCTGAGACAAGATGATGCTTGAGCCCACGAGTTTGAAGCTGCTGTGAGCTATGACGCCACAACATTCTACCAAGGGTGACAATGAGAGACTGTCTCAAAGAAAAGGGGGGGGGGGGGGCTTATTGCCTGTAGCTCAGTGTTGCTATAAGTCAGACAAGTAACATACTGACAACAGAACTCAATCATCACACTTACAAACTACCAAAAGATCTAGAAGGAAAATCTTTTAATAGTGTTGCTAAGGGGCACTGGACTTGTGTGTGGCCTTTGAGAGGCCATTTGTTTCCACGCTTATTCCTTCCACCTTTCCCCAATGGCCCTCTCAGTAATAGTTCTTGCCTGCTGGAGGGCTCTACTATTCTTACCTCTTTGTGTCATTGATGTTCCTCCTTGGCCCTGTGCCTGCATACCTGCTGTAGTCCCTATGCCCAACCCATCCTGCTCTTAGGAACCCTCATCACACTCCTGTCCCTCTTTGCTTGGTCCGTTCTTCTGTGATAGGCTGCTCTTGAGTCCTCCCAGCCGGGCCCTCCTTAGAGCCCCATGTCTTGGCTCTTGGGTACATTTCTATACTGTGGCTATGTCATGAGTTTTCTCCCCTCACTGGCTAGCTGACACTCTCTTTTTAATCTGTTTGTTTTCCTGCTGGAAGTGATGTCTGCATATCTCTTGCTCCTGTGCCATCTTTCTTCTCCTCCCCTTCTCCCTGTTATCTGGGATACTCCCTATACTTTGTTTTATGCTTGACTATTTTGTGAAGGTATTGGAAGTCAGGCAGAAGACTCAGCACTCAGGCATTTCACTGCCCCTTGGTGCTTTTTCCAGGTCCAAGTAAGGGAAAAGAGTACATTCTCTTCTGTTTTCTCTTTTGTTAGGTAAACTCCAGATTAAAACAAACAAGTTCTTCCTAAATCCAGAACCTTTGGAAGAAGCAGAAGCCTTAGCTGTGCCATCTGGATGTCCTGCACCAAGTGTTTCTGAGGGAACAGGACTTAGAGACTCTTTTGAACCAAAGAGCAGGTTAAAGGATCACTGTGCAAATGCCATACAAGTGAGAGTTAAGAAAGAAGAGACCAACTTTAGTCATGGAACAGGAAAAGATTGTGAGGTATCAGGAAGAAGTAATAGCCTTGACTTAAAACATGTCACATATTTGAAGGTTTCTGAAAGACAGCGCTCAGTTAAGCATGGCTGTGGCAGACACTTCAGAATGAGTTCACACCACTTTGACTACATTAAATATGGAAAGGGGCTCAGATACATTTTGGGGGGCTTTAATCTACATCAAATAATTCATACTGGGCTGAAAGGGAATACAAAGGACGTGTGTGAAAAAGACTTCAGTCGTAGCTCTCGTCACCAGCGTGGTCAGAGTCTTCTCACAGTGGGGACATCATATAAGTGCAATGACTGTGGGAGGATTTTCAGTCGTAGTTCCTATCTTGCATGTCACCGGAGACTTCACACTCAAGAGAAAGTATATAAATGCAGGGTGTGTGGGAAAGCCTTCAGGTGGAGCTCGAACTGTGCACGACATGAGAAAATTCACACTGGAGTGAAACCTTATAAGTGTAGTCTATGTGAGAAAGCTTTCCGACGTATGTCATCTTACCGTCTGCACCAAGAAACCCATGCTAAGCAGCAGTTTCTTGAATCAAATCAGTATGGGGAAATGCTCACCTACAGCTTAAGTTTTGATCATTTGAGAGACCAGAGTGAGGAGAAGCTCTTTGATTGTAGCCAATGTAGGAAGTCCTTCCACTGTAAATCATATGTTCTTGAACATCAGAGGATTCACACCCAGGAGAAACCTTATAAATGTACCAAATGTAGGAAAACCTTTAGGTGGAGGTCAAATTTCACTCGTCATATGAGGTTACACCAGGAGGAAAAGTTCCATAAGCAAGAAAAATGTCAAGAAGACTTAAGGCAGAATCCTAACTGTAGGCGGCCCCAGGGTACCCCCACTGTGGAGCAAGCATTTTTGTGTCAGGAGTGTGGCAAAACTTTTACTCGAAAGAAAACTCTCCGTGATCATCAGAGAATTCACACAGGCGAGAAGCCATACCAATGTGAATGTGGGAAAGCATTTACCTATAGGTCAGCCTTTATTGTTCATAAGAAGAAGCATGCCATGAAAAGAAAACCTGAGGGTGAGCCATCTCGTAATCAGAACAGAGCGTTCCCAGTTCCTCAGATCAGTCGCACAAGAGAGGAGCCCTACAAATGTAGCCAGTGTGACCGAGCTTTCCGTAATCACTCGTTCCTCCTCCTCCATCAGAGAATCCACACTGGAGAGAAGCCGTATAAGTGCAGGGAGTGTGGGAAAGCCTTCAGGTGGAGTTCCAATCTCTACCGACACCAGAGGCTTCACTCTTTCCAAAAACAGTATGTGTGTCATGAAAGTGAAAAGACTCCAACTCTGGAGCCAAAAATCCTCAATTCTGAGAAACCTTTTTGGTGTCAAGAATGTGGGAAATCGTTTACACGTAAAAGGTCTCTTTTAGATCATAAAGGAATACACAGTGGAGAGAAACGCTATAAATGTAATCTGTGTGGAAAATCTTACGATAGAAATTATCGCCTGGTTAATCATCAGCGAATCCACACTAAAGAGAGACCTTTTAAATGTCAGTGGTGTGGGAAAGACTTCATTGAGAGAGAAACCCTTTCTAATCATGAGAGAAAACATACCAGAGTGGCACAGTCTGAAGGCAGCCTTCCGGGGTTGTCGTCTTGTCAGGACACAGAGTTGAGTTTGCAGGAAGTAAAACCAGGTGAAGAGAAGCCCCTTGAAGATTGTGAAGAAGTTTGTGACCAGAGCTTCAGGCTCACTGAACTCCAGGACATACCCACTGAGAAAAAGTGCCACAAATGTAGCATTTGTGGAAAAGGTTTTAGCAAGAGTTCACAACTTATTAGTCACAAGAGATTTCATACTCGAGAGAGGCCCTTCAAATGCACCAAGTGTGGGAAGACCTTCAGGTGGTCTTCAAACTTGGCTCGGCACATGAAAAATCATATTAGAGATTAGCTCAGGACCTGACAGTGACAACAGGGGAAATGATTTCTAGCTACCCTGCTAGAGAACCCTTAATTGTAGGCACTGTGGGGAAGTCCTTTACAAAGGGTCCAGCCCTTTCTGTTTTGGAAACCAGTGAGATAATCCTGAGGATTTACAAACTCAGGGAGTCCCCTGCTGGAAAGCTATTTTGGGGGAAAACAGCAACATGTTCTTTGGAGCCCCCAAAACTTGGGCCCATAGGAGTGGCATTTGCACAATAGCTTGGAGCTCCCTCAGCCAGGTCTCCTACCACACCTCTGAAGAGAGAAACCATTGCCCTTTGTGGTTGGACAAAATGTCTATGGCATCTTGGGCTATGGCTGCTGGAAAGGTACCAGTTGGATCCTGAGTTTCTCTTCGAGCTTGGCTTGTGAAAGCATCTATTCTGTTGACTTTAAAATAGCAGCAGCGACGTGCTCCTAGTCTTCCCGTTTGCTCCCCGGGAAGTTCTGGCTGGCCTTCAGGCTTCATAGCTGGCTTTTATATGGCGGGGGGTGAGAGTTCTCTCAGTGGCAGGTGGGAACAGGGTGCTGGGCTCGACCACTTGGAACATGGAGCTCTTCTGGTGGTGCATCGCCATGCCCACCCCACAGGTGTGCACAGGCTGCCCAGTCCATCTGTTCAGTGGAAATGTGCTGAGCACTTAGTGTGCGTGAGACCTGACAGTGACCAGAACAGACAAAAGTCTTGCCATCTTGGATCTTTACAAATGATAAACCAGTTCATAGTTTGCTGGATGGTGATGTGTGGTGTGGACAAAGTAGATTAGAGAAGACTGAAAAGGAGTGCTAGCCTGGAGGCGGGTTGTGATTTTAAAGAGGAGAGTAAAGGAGGGCCTCAACTAAGATGGTGAAATTTGAGCAAAGACCTGCCAAGGGGTGAGCTGTGTAGATCTTTAAGGAGAGTTGCAGGCAAAGGGGTCTTGCTTGATGTCCTCTGGGAGTAGCCAGGAGGCCCCTGGTATAGAGTGAGCCAGCTGGAAGAGGAGGAGAGGGCCAGAAAGGTGATGGGCTGTGTGAGCATGGTGTGTCATCACTGGGGCTTGGGCTGCTACATCAGGAGGTAGAGAAATTCTGGATGCTTTCAAGTTTCAAATGATGTGGCTTGAATCTGAACTAAATTTTATAAGAGTTAACCACAGACTTGAGGACTTAGCAAAAGGGTATGGCTGATTTTTATGCAGTTATCTCTGCTGCCACTTGCCATGAATGAGATGGCCCCACACGCCATTTCTGAATTTCTTCTAAGATCTTCATTCGTCAGCAGATGTAAGCATGTCCCATGATTGTGTTTATACCTGTAGCCTCTGCACACCGCAGGCATTCTATTGCCTTCATATAGCCCTCTCCATGTGTGGAGAACCTGCTGCTGGCATCAGGTTCAGCATCTGCCTGCTGCCCTGGGCGGGGGGGGGGGGGAGGAGGGGGTATGGGGGGAGCACCCCTTAGTTGCCCACCCACTTGTTTTGAAGCAAAAAGCAGGAGTCATCTTGATGACAAAGGAGTAGTATTTCTCAAGTACATGTGAGTAATCATTGCTTCTGACTATCAAAGAGCTCAGATTATAAATTTGAGGATAAAATGTTTTGCTCAGTAGAGAGCAGCATCTCAGACTGCATTTTACTGCAGTGAGTATGGGCCCACTTGTGCAGCAGGCCATTTGAATGAAAAGAAACCAACCTGGAAAATGTCCTTTAAGTAATATACACTGTAATCTTACCCTCTCTGGATTGCCTGGTACAGGTGAACATGAGGTTCTGGTTTTAGGGGTGGGGATACATTGGATGGGCAGGGAGTGGGCAGGCATCTCCTGGGGTGTTCTGGTGCCCGTTTAGCTCTGTGTTTGGTATCTTGGCTCTGCTATTCTCTTACCTTCCTACAACTGCCCATGGCTCGGAGTCAGGTGTCTCTTCACTGGCACAGTTCCCCAAACTGGCACTAAAAGTTACTGGGCAGAAGTCCGAGTCCTGTGTGTGAAGGGCCCAGGGTCATGAGCCCTGGAGTTAAATCTGGGTTCCAGGCTCAGTGTGCCTCGTACTGGTAGGATGATCTTGGGCGAGTCATTGGAGCTCCACATAGATTTCCTTGTGTGTGATTAGAGTGCCTGACTCCTGGGATCGGGAAAGCGCTTGGTTTCCTGAGGCTCTGGATTTTGTGGTTGACCTCTAGCACCAGGCCCTGACAGACAAGCAGCTCCCACGTCACTTGCTACTACAACCATGGAAATCCCTTTCTGTCTGCATTTTCACTCCTTTATTCCCTGTGCCACCTGGCACCTTGTAAAGTTCCTGCCCCAGTAGGGTTGTTTTTTTTTCCCCTTGACCCATCTCCTGCCTGAAGTAGCAGTGTTTTTACTGCCATTTTTATAGAATGAGATATACTTATTTTTAAACATTCCGATCAAACTTTAGAATGTATAATGAAAAAATAGAAATCCTTCTGTACTGAAGTCATTAATATTTGGGGATTATATTGATGAATTCAATAACCTGAGCTTTCAAATTTTAGTTCAATAAATGATAGGTGATTATTATAGAAATTGGTAAGTACAGATTAGGTAAAAGGATAATAAAGGTCAAAGTCTGACTACTTCTAGTGCTAACTAGTAAACATTTTGATGTAATCAGTGTTGGATTTAACTTCATAACACCTCCTTGGACACCCTTGACTGTCCTACCTCTTTTCACCTGGAGTGCCACACCTCTGTCCTGCTGCAGGTCCTCTGTCTTCAAGGCCTGACCTTGCCTGACACTCATGCCTCAAAGCCCCTCTTCAGGGGCCCCACCTCTCCTCATGGCTGTATTTGGCTGTGTTAAGGTGTTGGCTGGGTTTCTAGTTGTGCTCATCACTGCAGCCAGACCAGGCACACCAGAGACCAGGATTGGATGCTTATTTATCTGTTTGCCATGCAGAGGAGATTTTGTACAAAATTACCTGTTAAGGAATCTAGAACTAAATTTAGTTCAGCTAAGTCAAGGTTGGGGTATTTTGAAGGAGCGCTTGAGTGAAATGTTGACTGGAAGCCACCCTGTAAGCACACAGCTTCTGGTTAGTGACCCAGCAGTGGATGGTTCTGAGTTGTATGGCTCCAGTTAACAGTTTCTGATGGCTCCGACTCCAGTTCTTAGCTTGGCCTAGAGAATGTGCAGGTTTCTTCCAGCCCTGCCCACCTTCACTCCCTTGCAAGAACTCAAGTTAGGGCTGGAGGGAGCCAGCTGGGCTGGGACAATCAGAGGGAGGAGTAGGTGTCTGGCACCTGTTAAGTTGGTCAGCCCCACCTGTAGTTACAGACCCTGTCACCGCAGACAGGCATGTGCAGAGAAGAAGGGATGGGAAAGACAAAACAATATAGACCATGTCATGCACAAGCTGGCAAATATTTGAAAGCCCAAGGTGGGTAAGTATATGGAACAACAGGAATTCACACTGCTGTGGGAGTGGAAACTGGCAAATACTGTGCCCAGCAACTTGAAAAATCTGTACTATTCTACCCAGCGAGTCTACTCACGGGTGTGTCCTAGAGGAGCTTCATGTGAACAAGTAAACGAGTTTAAGACGGTTCATTGCAGTGTTGATTTGGTAGTAATGTTGGGGAAAGCATTTCGTCAACAGAACAGATGAAAGGGTGGTTTTGGCACTTTGGAAATTGAATTTGAGTTAGAGTTACATTTCAACAAAGATACATAAAAAACAATGCTGAGTATGTTGCAGAAGGTATATGTGATACAAGGTTTATGTAAAGCTAAGCATACTGTATCTGTAGGCACATTACTTCAACTTAATTGTGTTTGACTTTTTCTGTAAAGTGGGGTAGTGGTGCCAATCTCACAAGGTATTTTGGGGGGGAAGTCAATGGCATGATGCATGTAAAGTGCTTAGAATAGTGTCTGGCATGTAAACGTTGGCCATATATTAGGAAATGTTATTGTTTTGCACAATCTTATTTTCCATGGGTTCAAATGATATGAAGAGTATAAGATCTTATATTGGAATAATGTGCATACGTCCCTGCTCTGCCTTCCCAGGGCAGGAGGTGTTGATGGGATCAGGAGGGTACATGAGGGCTTCACTTGTGTTTATAAAACTTGATGCAGATGCATCAGAATTTAAGATTTAACAGAATAGTGTGGTGGGTTCTTTTTTTAACTGCTTAAAGTATTTCAAAATAAAAATATTAAGCATGTTCTCTGACATCTTATGATTTTATAGAAATCTCTGCTATTTGCATGAGGTTACTTAGGGAAACCACTTAACCTTTCAAGTCTTCAGTTTCCTTGCCTGCAAAAGTTGGGATCAACATAATTGCCTGTTAGTTAAAAGAATGATTAAATGACCCTGGTACATCTGTGATGCAATTCCATGCAACTGTTTGAAGAAAGGAGGATATTCTTCGTAGTACTGACACGATTTTCAAGACATGTAGTTCATAGGAAATTATAAGCTCCATTTTTAATTTCTTCTTGCCTAAAAAATAGCAAAGGAAGCCAGAAAATATAGACTCATAATTTCTTTTCTTTTTTTCATAGTTCACTGTAACCACAAACTCCTGGGCTCAAGTGATGCTTCTGCCTCAGCCTCTGGAGTAGCTGGAACTACAGGCATGTGCCCACCACACCTGGCTAATTTTGTTTTGTTTTTCTTAGAGATGAGCACTTGCTCAGACTGGTCTCTAATTCCCAGCTCAAGCGATCTTCCTGCCTCAGTCTCTCAGGGTGTTAGGATTACAAGTGTGAGCCTTCACCCCCAGGCTCATAATGTGGGTTTTTTTTTTGTTTGTTTGTTTTTTTGAGACAGTTTTCATTCTGTCACCCTGGGTAGACTGCTGTGGCATCGTAGCACACAAAAGCCTCAAACTCAAGTGATCCTCTTGCCTCAGCCTCCCGAGTAGCTTGGACTACAGGTGCCCACTGCAATGCCTGGCTAGTTTTTCTGTTTTTAGTAGAGATGGAGTCTTGCTGTTGCTTAGGCTTGAACTCCTGAGCTCAGATAGTCCACATGCCTTGGCCTCTCAGGGTGGTAGGATTATAGATAAGCATGAGCCACCATGCCTGGCCCAGTGGCCCATATTGTGAATGAACAGCTCATTCAAAGCTCCCGAGGATAGAAATGCTTGCCAGCCATTCCACATTACTAGATGAGGTGAGCAAAAGGTGAGTGAATATTTATATGCCAACTAACACACCTAAGTTAATGCTAGCCTCGGTAAGAACAGCAGGGAGATTTTGTATCACCATACCAATTATTTAACGAGAGAACCAACAAAGAAGCGTTGACTATATTAGGTAACCAAAAAGGCAGCTGCTAAGCAGCCCCACCCCAAGACTGGGGAAGCTAGAACAGGTTCTGTCCCTTGTTTGACTGCTGACAAGTCTTCAGGCTTTCCACCTCGTTTTGTCCCTAATCTGGGCAAGCAAGCTGATGATAAACCCCAGGCACTTCCTCTCTGCCTCAGAGGGGAAGTCCAAACTGTGTGAGCTGCCTTGGGACCCACACTCCTGATGCTGGTGTCTTGGGAGGAGAAGGAAGGTAGCAGACTGAACTGCAAATCCTGGTTAGCCCCCCTTTTGCCTGAAGAGCACATAATGGCTGCCTCCCCTGCGTTACATGTCTTCCAAAGCACTGGCACTTCTCGGAACCTACTGCCACCACCCCTTTTCTGCATCTGCACCTCCAACTTGCTTCGTGTTCTACAAGGCCTCGACAAAGGGCGGAGTACAAAGTGTGAGGAAATAGAATGTACATTCCAAATGGCATAATTTTGCCAAAATTTATGGACAGAAACCTGGGGGTTGTGTAGAAGTGGATCTTTGGTAGAAGGAATATGCAGTCAGAACAGGCCAAATTTATTGATATGGGATCATTAAACAGATTTGGGGTTCATTGTATTAACTTGAGAAGCTGAGAATGGCTCTAACAGTTGCCTGTTGGTTGATGGAAATGTGGACGTAAATGGCTTGGCACCCGTAGCACAGTGGTTACAGCACCAGCCACCAAAGGTGGTGGGTTCAAACCTGGCCCGGGTCAGCTAAACAATTGCAACAACAACAACAACAACAAAAAAAAATTGCCGGGCATTGTGGTGGGCCCCTGTAGTCCCAGCTACTCGGTAGGCTGAGGCAAGAGAATTGCCTAAGCTCAAGAGCTGGAGGTTGCTGTGAGCTGTGATGCCATGGCACTCTACCGAGGGCAACAAAGTGAAACTGTCTCTAAAAAAAAAAGAAAAGAAAAGAAAAAGAAATACGGTATGGATATAAACATAGTTACACCAAATGAGCTGAAATTCCAGAACTTCCTTGGTGCTAGAGGAGGACATCTAAATGCTCAGGGAGGTTGCAGTGCTTGAGTGTAGTTAGCATGTACTAACAGCTCACCCAGGGAAGGCATGGAGGACGCTCCTTTCATCACGACTAAGAAATAAACTCATGTGGAGGGTCCTGGGTGGTCTACACAGGCCAAATTACATTGGGAAATGCTGCTGTCACCCTGGGATTCCCAAATGCAATGGGGTGATGGAATCCTGAGGAGGAAGGGACCATGTTTTGACATTTGGTCACCAGTGAGATTGGTGTGGACAGTGGAGCCAAAGCAGTACTTGGAATAGTCAGCGATCTTTAGTGTTGGCTAGTTGGCCACACGGTCCTGAGAACAGAAATGGAAGGGCAGTCTGTTTTACTTCACCTAAATAAGTGGAAAAGATCCAGGTCTAGCAAATTGGACTTGAATTATCAAGACAGAGTTATACTCCCTCAGTTCGCAGACTTGAGCTAGTTCACAGACCCCAAGCTTCCCGAATGAAGGATAGGGCAGGTATCTTTAAGGCAGGACCCTATTACAGTGGGAATAATTTGTACTTTTTATCTTTCTAGCTTTCCTTAAATTTACCCAGAGTATTTACCAGAGTGACTGTGCATTGGGAAGGGCAAATAATCAGACTTTTCTTGAATCTCCAGACCCTGGATCTGAACTAACATTAATTACAGGAGACTCAAGATGGCACCATGGTTCCTCAGAGTAGAGCTGTGAGGCAATCAGGTGATCAATGGACTTTTTGGCTCAGATACATCTTGCAGTAGGCCTACTAGGTTGCTGGCCTTTCCTGTGGTTATTTCCTGAGTGCTAGAATGCATAATTAGAATCCCACGTTGTTCCCTTGACCCAGTGAAGTGAAAGCTATCATCCCAGGAAAGTCCAAGTGGGGAGCTACTAGAGCTGCCTCTACTTACAAAAACAGTAAAGCAGACTGGGCATGGTGGCTCACACCTGTAATCCTAGCATTCTGAGAGGCTGAGTTGGGTGGATTGCTTGAGCTCAGGAGTTTGACACCAGCCTGACCAAGAGTGAGACCCTGTCTCTATTAAAAATAGAAAAACGAGTTGGTTGTGGTGGGTGCCTGTGGTCCCAGCTACTCCGGAGGCTGAGGCAGGAGAATCGCTTGAGCTTAGGAGTTTGAGGTTGCTGAGAGCTTTGATTACTCTATGGCACTCTACTCAGGGTGACGGAGGAGACTCTGTCCCCCCTCCAAAAAAAAGTAGTAATGAAAAACAATACTGAATTCCTGGAGCGATTGCCAAGACTATTGCCACCATCATACTTGAAACCACATCCTCATTCAAGTCGTCTACTTGGCCTGAGCAGAAGACAGGTGGGTCTCGGAGAATCATAAACTTAATTGAGCTGTGCAGATGCTATTTCCACACGTGGTTTCAGTAGTGAGCAAACAACACTTCTGACAGCTGGTTTGCAGTCACTGATGTAGTGAATGCTTTTTTTCTTCTGGACTCATTAATAAAGACCATCAAGAGTAGTTTGCTTTCATCTGGATACACCTCCACATATCTCAAGGCTACATCCTCTCCATAGCCCTGGTCACAATCTAGTTCGCAGTTACCTTGGTCAGTTTTTCACCCTTAGGACACCATGCTGGTCCATTACATTGATGATATTATGATGATTTGACCCGGTGTACAGGAGGTAGCAACTACTCTAGACGGGAAGACCCACAATATGCCATAGTGTGGGAAATAAACTTGGCTCAACCTGGCCAGGGTGAACAACATTTTACAAATCTCTTTCTAATAGTTATGCTCTGTATGTTAAAAGGGGCCACAAAGAAACAATTTTATATGCAGTTTTTGGGTTCTATGATAACTGTTTAACATTTTGGGGCTGCTGTGGAGTCTCAGGGGGCTATTCCCAGAACCCATAATTCAGAATTCCCAGAATTCAGCCAGATTCTGAATTCTGATCTTAGAGGGGCCACACCTGGAGAGAGGGGGACAGTGGAGAACAATCAGCCCTTTTTCTTTTTTTTTTTTTTTTAGAGACAGAGTCTCACTTTGTTGCCCTCAGTAGAGTGTGGTGGCATCACAGCTCACAGCAACCTCCAGCTCTTGGGCTTAGATGATTCTCTTGCCTCAGTCTCCTGAGTAGCTGACCACCATAACACCTGGCTATTTTTTGCTGCAGTCTGGCCGGGGTCAAGTTGAAACCCACCACCCTTGGTATATGGGGCCGGCGCCCTACTCACTGAGCCACAGGCGCGTCTCCAATCAGCCCTTTTTCATGGCTGATTGGCTTGGTGGCATGCGCCTGGGCAACTGTGCAGGGCCCCACCCTTAGCAGGGTCCCACAGCTGTGCTAACGTTCCTTCACTTTCTTCAAATTCTGAATGATTTTGCACATTTTACACTGTGTGAAATGAACTCGTTTCCTGAATTCCTGAACCTTTCTCACTCTTCCTCCCTTGGCAATTGTCCCATAACCCTACCACACCCAAGAGGACTGGCTTGACATGGGTTCTGGGAATAGCTCCCTGGGACTCCACGGAGTTGTCTGTCCTGTTTTCCTTTCTTCAACAAAATGTCCACATCCTAAACCTACCCTTCTATCTTAGCTAAAAAAGATGAAAAGAGATGAGGCCTAGCTTCCCAGTTTGGGTAGCGGGTGACAGAGAATATTTATCTACTTTCCTCTGGTACTTTAATCTTCCAGTCTCCTTGTTAGGCTATTGAAAAGCTAACCTGCCGAGAGATCTTCTGTAATCGCCTGTGTTAGCTACTCTTCCGTATGAAATGAATCAAGCAGAGCTTCACATCAGGGATGAATCTTTTGAACAGAATTTTAATGCAAAGGAACCAGACACAAAGGAGTATAAACTCTACGATCCCAACTTCTTACAGTGAAAGGCGCATGAAACTAAGCAGGCACATTTCTGCCTTGCCAGCAGCAGCCTTTGGGCTCTACTTTTAAGGGATGTAAGCGGGAAGCTGCAATGTTGGAGGAATGGTGTGTGACGGTTCATTTTATTTATTTTTTTATTTTTTGTTTTTGTTAAATCATAACTGTACATTGATGCGTTTATGGGGTTCAGTGTACTGATTTGATATACAATGTGAAATGCTTACATCAAAATGATTAACACACCCATCACAATTATATTCTTTTCTTAATAGTTTTGAAATGTACCATTGCATCATGCACCTTAGGTGAGGTCCCTTCAAATCCCCTCCCGCCTCCCCCCAGATGGTTAATTTTATTTATTTATTTATTTATTTTTATTATTAAATCATAGCTGTGTACATTAATGCGATCATGGGGCACCATACACTGGTTTTATAGACTGTTTGACACATTTTCATCATACTGGTTAACATAGCCTTCCTGGCATTTTCTTAGTTACTGTGTTAAGACATTTATATTCTACATTTGCTAAGTTTCGCATGTACCCTTGTAAGATGCACCACAGGTGTAATCCCACCAATCACCCTCCC
>CAUYPK010059694.1:0-47455 GCA_963574355.1 Loris lydekkerianus
CGCCTGTAGTCCCAGCTACTTGGGAGGCAGAGGCAGGAGAATCGCTTGAGCCCAGGAGTTGGAGGTTGCTGTGAGCTGTGATGCCATAGCACTCTACCCAGGGCAACAGCTTGAGGCTCTGTCTCAAAAAAAAAAAAAAAATCTAACTTCTAACCTATGTAAACAGACCTCTGTCTCTAACAGTCATCTGATGTGTCAAGTCAAATTCTTCAGCCTGACAATGAAGTTTCTCTACAATCTGTCTCTACCCTCTCTGTCTGATTTTATCTCTGATTTTGTTCTCCATCATGTCTTCTTTGTTCCAGTCAAGAACTAATCACTTGGCTCGGCGCCTGTGGCTCAAACAGCTAAGATGCCAGCCACATACCCTGAGCTGGCGGGTTCGAATCCAGCCCGGGCCTGCCAAACAACAATGACGGCTGCAACCAAAAAATAGCCCGGCGTTGTGGCAGGTGCCTGTAGTCCCAACTACTTGGGGGCGGAGACAGGAGAATCGCTTGAGCCCAGGAGTTGGAGGTTGCTGGGTTTCTGTGAGCCGTGATGCCATGGCACTCCAGGGCGACAGCTTGAGGCTCTGTCTCAAAAAAAAAAAAAAAAAAAAAAAAATTAAAAAAGAACCAGTCACTTGGCCTTCCTCAACCCCTTCAAAAACATTATTCACCATGCCTGGGATGTTTTGTCTCCTATCTGATCCAAAATCCTACCAGTGGATGGAACGAAGCATCAAATCTAATAATAAAAAAAGAAAAGGAAAGGAAAGAAAGTCATCTTCTGAGACATCATCTTAAGAAGCACCAAAATACAATGGGTGAAATCAGTAGACCGATGGTTTGGTGAGCTGAGGAAGAATGAGTTAATAGAAGATGGTCTATACGCATCTCTGAAAGGTAATTTACTGAGTTATTCAACATAAATTCATTGTGTCTACCATGTGCCAGGGGTGGTTTATAGGAGATAGCAGGAGGTGGGGTAAATACCAAGAATTAAGAGAGACAAAGCTATTACAGTGGGTCTAAAGGGCTAAACTTTCTAGGAAAGAAGGGATCAATGAACAACCACAAATGTCTTATCTACTAAGCAGTCACCATGTCTGTAGGGATGGAGAGCACAGACTTGATATTAAGAGAAAGGCTTATCAAAGTTCCATTTTGTCTCTGGGTTAAGTGCTTTATACTCATTATAATGTCTGAACCACACAACAGCTCAAGGGGATACCTATTATTATTTCCAACTTGCAAATAAACAAACTGGAGCTCATAAAAGCCAAGATCTCATAGCCTTTATCAGAGGTGAGATCTGAATTCTGGTCTAGCTTTAATGCCCTTCCTTCTACACCCTACAGCGTTTGTGGCCAACTAACTAATTATGCCTACCAAGCAAGCTTCTAATTTGATTTGACTTCACATGTAGGAAAGATGGTTATCAACATAACCTTACTTTACTAAGCAGTTAGTAATATAAAAATATTAGATGCTAACATATATCAAACATTTGTTATGTGCCAAATTTGTACTAAACACACAAAATGCATGAATTAGAAACTGTCATCCCTGTTTTACAGATAAGACTGATTGACTAAGGTATGTCTATACTTTGCCCTGCAGCACACACCTAGAAAGAGAGAGGATCTGTGCTCTGAATAAGCCTATGTATTGCCATCTAACTTATACTGTATTATTATGAATAGGATTTATTCATTTAAATAATATTTATGAGCACCCATGTCTTGCTGGGTGGCTTGCTGGGGTGATATCTATGACATATAAGACAGAGTCTCTGTCTTGCAAATATTTACAATTTAAGTGAACAGGCATGATAGACAAAGTAAGATTGTTAGGTAACAACTGAGCTTTTTATAGAATTATGTATGATTAGTGCAACCAACAAGGGCATCGAGGTTTAAGAGAAGGGACACTCACTGAGAACTGAAGCAGGGATGAGGTGAGGGTTGAACAGAAGCCAGCAGGAAAGAAAGAAGATTCCAGGACGGGAATGAGCACAGTGTCCTAAAGGAAAGGGACCAAGTGGCCCAGTGGTGGGACAAAATGATCCACAGGCAACTTCCTACACAGCCTTACCTCTGAAGGCTGATGGTCCAGTGCTCTTTCCAATTCAACTTTAAACAAAGAAGTGCCAGCAAGTTAGCATGAGCTCCCAAGTTCACCCCTTCATCTTCCAAGAAGCTCTTTCAGACAGTCCGGAGCTGGGAGAATGTTCAGTTACTGGGAAGCAAAACAAAAGTTGGCTTGTGCATCACATTTCTCAGCACCTCTAACAGGGACCGCCTCTTGTGTATACTCAGTAAATGTTTACTAAGCACGGAAGGAAGGCTCCTGCACAGGTAGCTCTCAGCGTAGCTGAGTGGTTAATGTAAGAGCCAGGAGGGTGTGGCGGAGCCAGAGCCCCCAGCCTGAAGCCTGGTTCTGCTCCTTCCCAGCTTTGCCATCTCACACAGTCACTTCACCCATCTGTGTCTCAGTTTTCTTGTCTGTAAAGTGGATCTCATGTTGAGTATCTTCCTCATAGGGTTATTGTTGTGAACAGTAAATGAATTAATAGAAAAAAAGCACTTAGAAAAAGGGCTGGCATCAATGAAGAGCTGTTTATGATGCTCTTATTTAAAGAATGGGGTCCAGAGCTGGAACATATGGTTTAAAGCCTAGATTTGCTGATTATCAAAAAGTGGCCTCTCTGAACCTCAGTTTTCCCATTTGTAAAGTAGACATTATTATAATAGTATTAATCTTATACGTTTATTGTAAGGATTCAATGAGTTAAATGCAGCTAGGCATGGTGATGTGCACTTGTAGTTCCAACTCCTTGAGCCCAGGAGTTTAAGTCTAGGCTGGACAACGTAGACAGACCTCATCTCTAAAAACAAACACACTTTTCTGTGATTTAAATTTTTTTAAAAAATATTTATTTATCTGGGCGGTGCCTGTGTCTCAAAAGAGTAGGGCACCAGCTCCATATGCCGGAGGTGGTGGGTTCAAACCCAGCCCTGGCCAAAAACTGCAAAAAAAAAAAAAAAATTTATATATATATATAAAAAAATTATCTATTTATTTTGAGACAGAGTTTTACTCTGTTGCCCAGGCTGAGTGGTATGGCATCAGCCTGCCTTATTGCAACCTCAAAGTCCTGGCTCAAGGGATCCTTCAGCCTCAGCCTCCTGAGTAGCTGAGACTACAGGCACCCACCACAACTCCTGGCTAATTTTTCCATTTTTAGTAGAGATGGATCTTGCTCTTGCTCAGGCTGATCTCTAACCCCTGAGCTCAAGGGATCCTCCCAGAGTTGCTAGAATGATAGCCACTGCCTGGCCTAAAATAAAAAAAAAATGAGTTAAATGCATATAAAGCACCTGGCACATGCCCAGGACATAACTCAATAATGTAAGATAGAATTCTTTTCTGTGCTTAGTCACTGGGCCTTTCCCCTACCATGCAACTGCAGCTGGCAGGTGGCTAGCACATTTCTGAATCAGGCAAGACTTTATTTATGGAGCTGGTGTAGTTCTACCATAATCAGTTCCTCTTCAGCTTCCTCCACTGACTTTGTAGTCTGCATTTCAAAATAAATTTTAAACTTTTTATTATGCAATTTTCAAACCTATATAAAACCAGAAAGATGAACATAGTGAATCCCTGTACACCCACATGTATCAACACATGGTTGACTTTATTTCATCAGACCATAGCTTCTTTCCCTGTTCATCCTAACTAGATTATTTTGAAACAAATTTCAGGTATAATTTCATCTATACTGTTTCAGTATGCATTTTTAAGATATAAATAATTTTTTTTGTCCTAACCACTAGACTAGTGTTTTTTCAACTTTTTTTTTTTATCTCATGGCACACTCGAACCTATAGTTAAACTCTCATGACACACTTAAATTATGTTGATACAAAAAAAAAAAAAAAAAAAATAGTAAAAAGGCTGCCTGTAGCTCAGTGGCTAGGGCGCCAGCCACATACACCGGAGCTGGTGGGTTCAAATCCAGCCTAGACCTGCCAAACAACAATGACAACTACAGCCAAAAAATAATCAGGAGTTGTGGCAGGTGCCTGTAGTCCCAGCTACTTGGGAGGCTGAGGCAAGAGAATCACTTAAGCCCAAGAGTTGGAGGTTCCTGTGAGCTGTGATGCCACAGCACTCTAACCAGGATGACATAGTAAGACTCTGTCTCAAAAAAAAAAAGGTTAAAAAAAAAGAATCTTGAATTCTTCTTTGAAAATAATTTAATTAAAGATCTTTAAAATTTTTCTCAGCACACTGGTTGAAAATCACTGCACTAGACTACCAGTGAAAGAATGTTTTTCAATGTAACCATAATCATATTACAGCTTCTAAAAATGTTTATGGTAATTTCTGAATATTGCCAAAAAGCTAGCCAGTGCTTAAATATCCTTAATTTTGTCATAAATTATTATTTTAAATTTTATTATTTTTATCATGGTAAAATATACATAAAAAAATTAACCATATTAACCATTATTTATTTTATTTTAATTAATTAATTAATTTTTTTGAGACAGAGTCTCACTATGTCACCCTTGGTAGACTGCTGTTGGTTCACAGCAACCTCCAACTCTTGGGCATAAGCGATTCTCTTGCCTCAGCCTCCCAAGTAGCTGGGACTACAGGCACCCGCCACAACACCTGGCTATTTTTCTGTTGCAGTTGTCATTGTTGTTTAGCTGGCCTGGGTTGGGTTCAAACCCACCACCCTTGGTATATGTGGCTGATGCCGTAACCACTGTACTATGGGCGCCGAGCCTATTATTTATTTTATTTGATATATAAAAATTATACAAATTTGGAGGGTATGCATGATATTTTGATACAGTTGGGGGGTTGTCTTTTTATTTTTCAAGACAGTCTGCCTCTGTCACCCTGGCTGGAGTGCCGTGAGGTCATCATATCTCACTGCAATCTCAAACTCCTGGGTCCAAGTGATCCTCCCACCTTAGCTTTGCAAGTAACTAGGACTAGGTGTGCCCTACCATGCCCAGCTAATTTTTTCTATTTTTGGTAGAGATGGGGGTCTCACTTTTGCTCAGGCTGGTCTTGAACTCCTGACCTTAAATGATCCTCCCACCTCGGGCTCCCAGAGTGCTAGGATTACAGGCATGAGCCACTGTGCCAGTCTTTGATACTGTTTATGATGTATAATCATCTCATCGAGATAATTAGAATACACATTATCTCTAATATTTACCTTTTCTTTGTGTTTGGAACGTTACAGTTCTAGCTATTTTGAAATATATAATAAGTTATTATTAACTATGATTTCCCTACTGTAGTATCAAATGTGGAACTTCTAACACTATTTTTGTATCCTTCACCATATTATTATTATTATTTTTTTTTTTTTGAGACAGAGCTTCAAGCTGTCACCCTGGGTAGAGTGCCGTGGCATCACAGCTCACAGCAACCTCCAACTCCTGGGCTCAAGCTATTCTCCTACCTCCACCTCCCAAGGAGCTGGGATTACAGGCACCTGCCACAACGCCCAGCTATTTTTTTGGTTGCAGCCGTCATTGCTGTTTGGCAGGCCCAGGTTGGATTCGAACCCACCAGCTCAGGTGTATGTGGCTGGTGCTTTAGCCGCTTGAGCCACAGGTGCCAAGCCAACCCTTCACCATTTTTAAGTGTAGAGTTCAGTGGTATTAAATAAATTCATAATTTTATGCAACCGTCACCATCATCTGTCTCCTTAACTCACTCTCTCTCTTTTTTTTTAAGCAGTACTTTAAAAAAAGTCAGGATTCAAACCAGGTCCAGACGCTGCATTTGTCTGTGTCTCTCAGCCTCTCTAATCTGGGAGGTTTCACACCCACCTTTTATCCCCCTGGCAATTTATTGTTGAAGAAACTGGTTTATTCTGTAGTTTCTCAAATTCTAAATTTTGCTGATTGCTTCTCCTCGATGTCACTTAATATGCTCCTCTGATATCGTACAGTCTTTCACAGTATGTCAAAGACATCTGGGGTCATGTCAGAAGGACACAGGAGCACTGGCCAAAACTGGGATATTTGGGGCATCAAATTGAGTAAGCAAATAATTCCTGCAGCATATTGAGACACATCGAGTAATATCCACAGGTTCATAGCAGTGCTCCGGAAATAGATTCACTGGTCACCTTTGGAGGATGGTAAGGAAACAACTCTTCATTCCAAAAATAAAGAGAATCAAGCTTTTCTTCTGCCTCTCCTGGATGAACCGTATTTCAGGGTAACTAAATAATTGATAAGAAATAATCCTGCCGATAAATGAACGAAATGATTAAATTAAAACATGGCCATTTTGCAGCCCCTGATGAAATGAAGCAATGATTACCAGAGGCTGCTAAAGGCATAGCTGAAAAGCTGATGGGGAACTTTATAATGCACCACATCAGGTCGACAGCATCTGAACCCACTGATCAATCTTAACATTACCCAGAGACGAGACTGCCAAGTATTATGTCCACTTGTTGTGGCAAAGTAAGAAGTTTACACCTATGAGGTAGTCACGCCAAAGAGGCGAATTTGAATCAGATCAAACTTTTACATGCACCTTCCCGCTTAAAGGTAGTTTGTACCTTTTTCCAGAATGACCAAATGCCAAATAAAAGGCCACTAAAAATCATTAGGCATAGGGCGGCGCCTGTGGCTCAAAGGAGTAGGACACTGGCCCCATATGCCGGAGGTGGCAGGGTCAAGCCCAGCCCCAGGCAAAAACTGCAAAAAAAAAAAAAAAAAATCATTAGGCATATGTCAAACTGAATGCCTCCCATGCGGTGGAGGACTGGGGGGTGGAGGGGCGCAGCAGAATGCAGAACCCTCAGTTATAACGCCAGAATAGCTGCACACGCGACGAGGGCAAACTGTAGAGCGCACTGAGCTTTGGAGTTTAGGAGAAGCACAGATATCTTGTTCCTAATCATCATCGACAAAATAAATCGGTTTCACACACGACACGGCTTTCAAATACCTGTGTTGGAGAAAATTGTGAGAAAGAGCATCTGGCAGCAGAATCATCCCCAAGGAGCTCCCCAGCTGGGCCAGCGCCGCGACCCTCGCGCACTTGCAGTGGGTGAGGCGCGCCTGCCCGGAGCTACAGGCTGGGCCAGCGCGCACGGTCGCCAGTGGGCAGGTGTCTGTCCCCGCCGGCCGCCCTGGGTCCCGCTGCGCAGCTCCCGCCCGGGAAATGCTGGGCGGTTGCATAAAGCTGCATGCCTGGTTACTTCCCGAAGTCTGAAAACCCAAGCCCTTGTAGGCTTCCTCCTGTGCGCCAGTATCAAATTCTGTATTCCTCACTAAGGGCACTGCAGATTCAGATATCATTTTGACAGGTACCCGAATTACATGTGTTTTGAAAACTGCAGCTCTCAAAGATTACCAGCTGGCGGGCAGTGCCTAACAGACTGCTCATTTCGGAGTCGGTTACTATGCCGCTGTCTGCTTAAGGACACTGATACTTCTTTAAAAAAAAATCAGAGACTGCATGAAAAAAGAACATGAATTACAAGGAATGAAATTACAATACAAAAATGAACTCTAGACTCTTGATCCCTGGGCAGACTGTAATAATTTTTAACATATAGGGTATTGCAAAGTCCACTGGATCCTTTTGTTTACTTTCTCATAAATGCATGAAAGAAATAACCCAATAATACTTTTAAAATAATTTTGAAAAATATTATATGATTGCCATTCTCATGGAAATGGGGTAAATACAACTCTCTTTTTTAAATTTTTTTTATTATTAAATCATAGCTGTGTGTACATTAAGGCAATCATGGGGTACCATGCACTGGGGTGTTTGTTTTTTTTTTTTTTAATATTTTTTGTTTGTTTCTGAAAACAAGTTTTATTTAAATAAGGGTTTAAATACATTAGCTGGTTTTATATACAATTAGAAATACTTTCATCACACTGGTTATCTTTTTTAATTTTTCATTTTTTTTACAATTCTCTCTTAACGTAGCTAAGTTCTGTGCATTTGATTTGTTTTTCTTTTTTAAGGAGGTGGAGTCGGATGCACATTGGAACTGAGTCTAAGTTTTGTTCAGTTGAATCTGAAGGGCAGTTTCCTTGTGCTGGTTGAAAGGTAAAACATTAGCCTGCTAGTTTAGCAAGAGCTCAGGGCAGAATAATTGTTCGAAGCTTGAGATTTAATACTCTAGTGATGCCAGATATTGCTCCTGAAAGCTTTCTTGACAAAGCAGGAACCAAAGAACCTTACAGCAGTGTCTAACTTCACAAAAGTGAGGGAGCTATGAGGTGAGGGTCAGCTATCAAGTGTCTCTTCAACTCAAGGGAGAAAGCAGCAGAGCACAGAGAACCCTCTGCAGGTAATGAGCAAGAGCCTGCGCAGTGCATGAAGCATCCAAATGCAACGTGAGAGTCTAGCTGTGAAGAATTGTTTAAGGTGAGTTATTTTTCCCACCTTTGTGGGATCCCACCTCGTGGGAATAGTGTCTATGTTGCAATCTCTAAGCAAAAAAAAAAAAAAAAAAAAAAAAAAGAATGGAACGAAGTTAAAGATAAAATTACTTTTTTTATCTGCGTACTTTTTTCTTCCTCTAATTTGCTTTACCCCAATAGCTCTCTCTTATAAGATAGCCTAACAGGATTTGGGAGGCATGGAAGGAAAATATGATTCTTATATATAGCAGCTGTCACTTTCATGTCCTGTCTTCACTGCTTTGGTAGTGGTGCTTATACCAAAATATTATTAATTCCTTCAACCTCCTCACTGTCTTGTTTTTGAATTTGTTTTGACAACCACAAAGGGATATTCGGAGGACTCTGCTTCAGGCCAAGATCATGACTGTTAAAATTCCTAATGTATATTTTATAAGCAACTGTTGCTAAGGGATTTTTATGTAAATGATTAAAAGTATCATTCATTAAGCATCATCCTTATCATCACATCAATATGCTGGATACAGTTTCCAACTTCTCCAGTACCTTCAACACTACTAGGGCTACAGGATGTGCTCAGATGATATTTGCTAGAAGAATGGCTCATGAGTCAACTTAATTCATTTTTTGTTATACACAGTGGGCACTGGTGAGAAATCATGGAGCACAACTAAAAAGAAAGTGTTTAAAATTTCAGCTCTGCAGAGAATGTGGAAGGGGAGGTATATTCTACCTGGTGAAAGAAAACTTATCTTGAAAAACAAATATAAGAAGGACTAAAGCCGGCTCAGCGCCAGTAGCTCAAGTGGCTAAGGCGCTAGCCACATTCACCAGAGCTGGTGGGTTTGAATCCAGCCTGGGCCTGCCAAACAACAATGACAACTACAAAGAAAAAAATAGCTGGACAAGGCTTGGCGCCTGTAGCTCAAGCGGCTAAGGCGCCAGCCACATATGCCAGAGCTGGTGGGTTTGAATTCAGCCTGGGCCTGCCAAACAACAATGACAACTAAAACCCCAAAAAATAGCCAGGCACTGTGGCGGGTGCCTACAGTTCCAGCTACTCGGGAGACTGAGGCAAGAGAATCACTTAAGCCCAGGAGTTTGAGGTTGCTGTGAGCTGTGATGCCACAGCATTTTACCCAGGGCGACAACTTGAGGCTCTGTCTCAAATAAAAAAAGAAGGACTAAAGCCTAGAATAGAGAAACTCTACAGTGAACTGGTTATCTTAATAGAACATAAGAAATTAATTTAGCATGCTGATATTCAAGCAAACATACTGATTGGCTTAAGTTCCCTTAAAATAATTTGCTTTTAATTGTACATGAGTAGATAGTTATTAGGCTGAATTAATTAATTTTAGAATAAATTAATCTTAATTCACACCAGTGCAGGGCTTTTTTTTTTTTTTTTGAGACCCACTCTGTTGCCCAGGCTAGAGTGCCATGGCCTCAGCCTAGCTCACAGCAATCTCAATCTCTTGGGCTAGGCAATCCACCTGCCTCAGCCTCCCAAGTGCCTGGGACTACAGATACCCACTACAACACCCAGCCAATTTTTCTTTCTTTCTTTTTCTTTTCTTTTCTTTTTTTTTTTTTTTTTTTTTTTTTTTTTTTGAGACAGAGTCTCACTTTCTTGCCCCTGGTAAAGTGCCATGGCATGATAGTTCACAGCAACCTCCAACTCTTGGGCTCAAGCCATCCTCTTGCCTCAGCCTCCCAAGTAGCTGGGACTATAGGCACCCGCCACAATGCCCAGCTATTTTTAGGGCGTTGCTCTTGCTCAGGCTGGTCTTGAACTCATGAGCTCAAGTGATCCACCCACCTTGGCCTCACAGAGTGCTAAGATTTCAGGTGTGAGCCATCATGCCCAGCCCCCAGCTAATTTTTGTATATTTAGTAGAGATGGGGGACTCTACTCTTGCTCACTCTTGCTCAGGATGGTCTCGAACTCATAAGCTTAAGTGATCCTCCCACCCCGGCCTCCCAGACTGCTAGGATTACTGGTGAGAGCCACCACTTCCGGCCAACAGGGCATTATTCTATGGTTGATAATTAACCAGAAAGTTTTCTCAGTTATGACAGCCTGTGGTATTGCATTCTGCAGTAATAATATATCCAACATATATGTCTATGTTGGATTCTTTGATGTGCAAAGAAGTCATCAACTTTTAGAGCTGGAAGGAATCTTGGAAATCTCATGCTCCAACAGCCTCATTATTGAAGAAGGAATTGAGACCCAGAGTGGTGTGAGGATCTGTGTCAAAATAGTTGATTGAAGTGCAAGGCCAGAAACTCTAGGACCTGCCCTAGTCCTGGGCCCCACTTCATTATGCCTCCCTGTATTGGGTCAGAGTGCCCTTTAATTATCTCCTCTGGGGTTTTTCTGCTTTATAAAGCTTTTGAAGTATATTAGAAGTTTTAAATAATTTCTGATTAATAATGACAATAATAAATAGTTATGGAAAGTCCTCCAATTTATAGGAGCATTACCTATTACATTAGAACCTTAGTAAGTTGACCAACAGTGGATCAACATACAGAGGTGGTCAACATACAAAGGTGGCCAACATACAGAACTGGACCTACTGTACTGATATGTACATGTGGTGTGTGTCTGATCTATGAAAATTAGACCAACTTAGGGAGGTGGTCAGTGTAGGGAGGTGGTCAATTATGGAGGTTCTACTGTGTATGCAAAATCATAGTCCCTTATAATGAAAAGATTTCATTTTTTTGAGATAGATATTTAAAGATAAGTGTACAAGGAATTTTGTCAAACTTGCTGAAATCAAGCCTTTTTGAGTTTTAATCATGCACAAACATAGATGTTCAAATTCTGCAGTAAGATGTGGATGCTGCTCGTTGGTATCAACCAATAATTTTCAAATTTTTATTCTTCAAAATCTTGCTCAGAACCTGAAAACATGGAACAGATAAAAGTGGAGCTGCTCTGCTTGAAATTGAAAAAGAGAGTTCCAGGGGCCCAGCCTCTCCTCTCTTCCCTTGTTGGAGGCTGTATGGCACAGTGGGATAAACCAATGATTTAAAGGAATTCCTAGAAATGGCCAGAACTAAGCCTAGACAAACACTGGTGAGTGTGGCTGAATTGATTGTTTCATTTATGTCTACAACCAGTTTAATCACTGTAGCAGGAGGACTTAGCTTTGCCTCTCTGTGATGGCAAGTTCAAATACACTCTTTTCTCCTTTTTAAAAGTTCTGTGTATTGGATTTGTCCTTTCATTCTCTGCGGCAGGATTTCAAACTATAAGATCACCTGGCTGAGTGCAGAGGCTCACACCTGTAATCCTAGCATTCTGGGAGGCCAAGCTGGGAGGATCCCTTGAGCTTGGGAGTTCAAGACCAGCCTGAGCAGGAGCAAGACACCATATCTACTAAAAATAGAAAAATTAGCAGGGCATTATGGCAGGCACCTATAGTCCCAGCTACTTGGGAGGCTGAGGCAGGAGGATCACTTGAGCCCAGGAGTTTGAGTTTGAGGTTGCTGTGAGTTGTGATGATGCCCCGGTACTCTAACTTGGGCAATGAAATGAGACTTTTGTCTCAAAAAAAAAAAAAGAAAGAAAGAAAGAAAACCCACCTGAAAAGCTCATTAAAAATGCAGCTTCCAGGCAGTGCCTGTGGCTCAAGGAGTAGGGTGCCAGCCCCATATACTGAAGGTGGTGGGTTCAAACCCGGCCCCGGCCAAAAATTGCAAAAAAAAAAAAAAAAATGCAGCTTCCTAGACTCTGTCCTGTAACTTCTCTTTCAGAGGATCTGGGGCACAGTGTATCAATCTATACATCTAAAAGTACTTCAAGTGAACTGTGGGCCCCTCTTTGAAAAACGCCACTGGAGCAGCTCATAAAATGCCTTACACTTATTTCGTAGATTTATTGCAGTTTGGCTGAGGCCGGGTTTGAACCCGCCACCCTCAGTATAGGAGGCCAGCGCCCTAACCCACTGAGCCACAGGCACTGCCACCTAGATTTAATTTTCATCAAATTAATTAAAAGAAGGGCTTTATATTTTCAAATCCTAATGATTAGACAAGTTATGACAATACTAATTGATAATCCAATAATATATCTTAGATTAAAATGGAGTCTACAGGCTTTAACAAAAATGAGACATGTGGGGCTGTATAGAAAGTACTTTGACTAAGCAGGGACCCTAATACAGTCAGGTAACAAATTAAAAAACCAATAGTAAACAAAGCAGAAGGAATTTTCTTTCATGTGGTAGAATTCTTCCATCTGAAATCAACAACTAACATTGTGCTTAGTGGTAAAACCCTGCAGTTATTTACAAATCCCAAACAAAAGTGTAAAGTGTGCGTGTATCCCTAATCCCCATTGTGATTCAATATTGTTCTGTTTTAGCCAGTGTAAAGAGAGCTAAGAATGAACTTAATCATTAGAAAAATGAGCTTAAATTATCCTCTCTCCCCCTTTTTTGCAACCAAGACACTGTTGTAACAAATAAGAGAATTCATAAAGTGGGTATAAAAATTGATATTTAAAAATAGCTTCCCTATAAACCAGGTTACAAAATATAATAGGAAAATGTCCAATTCGAAATATCAACCAAAGGGAATCTAAGTCTTGATATAAACAAAATGAGAATCAGAAGGAACCACCTTTAGGAATAAAACTAAACATCTTTCCTGAAGCACACAAAATCCTTGAACAAATGGAAAGTCATGCTCTGTTCCCACTAGACAAAATTTACTATTAAAACATCATCAATCCTTCCCAAATCCATTCCACGCTTTACTCAATTTCAACAAAAAATCCAAAATGATTTTATTAGAAATTAACAAAATGACTTAAGAGTTAATCTGGAAGACTGAATATATGACACTATCCAACTACAGCCATTAAATTTAGCAAAGTCTCCTTAAAAAAAGGAACTTTATCACCCTCTCATTTCCTCCTCCTTGAACTTCATGGAGTAGAATGACCTCTATTTAACCTTCTTTGAGAGTTGAGAAGTGGGGCCCAGAATGAATAACCTTTAAAAGGCCTTGGCCCGTGAACCCTCTCCCTGAGTTTACCATGCTCTGGACAAGATCAGTGCTGTCTCCAACAATATTTAATTTTCCCCATCATTATTTTCTTTTCTTTTTTTTTTTTTTTTGAGACAAGTGTCTCACTATGTTGTCCTTGGTAGAGTGCCATGGTGTCACAGCTCACAGCAACCTCCAATTCTTTTTTTTTTTTTTTTTTTATTAAATCATAGCTGTGTACGTTAATGCAATCATGGGGTACAATGTGCTGGTTTTATATACAATTTGAAATATTTTCATCACACTGGTTAACATAGCCTTCATGGCATTTTCTTAGTTATTGTGTTAAGACATTTATATTCTATGTTTAGTAAATTTCACATGTACCCTTGTAAGATGCACCGTAGGTGTGGTCCCACCCATTACCTTCCCTCCACCCATCCTTCCCTTCCCCTCCCTTTCCCCTTTCCCCATATTCTTGAGCTATAATTGGGTTATAGCTTTCATTGAAAGGGCTGAGTACATTGGATACTTTTTCTTCCATTCTTGAGATGCTTTGCTAAGAAGAATATGTTCCAGCAACCTCCAACACTTGAGCTTAAGCAATTCTCTTGCCTCTGCCTCCCAAGTGGCTGGGACTCCAGGTGCCCACCACAACACCTGGCTATTTTTTGGTTGCAGTTGTCATTGTTTTAGGAGGCCTGAGCTGGGTTCAAACCTACCAGCCCCAGTGTATGTGGTCAATGCCCTAACCACTGAACTATGGGTGCCGAGCCTCATTACTTTTTTTATTTCAACAAAATTTTAATATACTACCAGGGAAATAATAAAGCTTAGCCCAAACATCACTTCTTGTACCTGTTATGATCATGCAGACATTCATCTCTATTTCTTTGGTAGTAGCTGCATATATATCTAGTCACTGTGATTTCTACATGGCTCAACTTACAACCTATTTTTACAGTCTCCTGCAGACCCCCACTGTTTCCATACTTCCAGCATGTCTTGATCTAGGGTAAAATACAGCTTTCCCATCAGAAGCTATTTTTGCAAGGATTCTGTGTTTTGCCTATATTTAGTCACTTCGATCCTCTCACCTGTTTCAGTTTTTGCCATGAAATCTTAACTCATTGAACTATCCAAATATTCTATTCCTCTCCAATGAATTTGGTAATCACCAAGGAAAAGGATATCATCACACACAAATGTTTTAAAAACTGTTAGAAAACTTCTTTATAGACTTGAATTAAGTGGGACTTTGTATGTTTTTAATAATAATAATAATAATGATAATAATGATAACAGCCACTAACATTTAAGTGTTCACTCTGTACCAGCAGTTTACTTTAAGCATTTTACATGCACTAACTCCTATAATTTCAACAACCTTATTCTTTTTTTTTTTAATTCTTTTTTATTATATCATAAAAATACACTGTACACTGATGCATTTATGGGGTTCAGGGTACTGCTTCGATATACAATGTGAAATGAACCAAGTAACACATCCATCACAATTATACTCATTTCTTAATAGTTTTGATGCACATTAGGTAAGGTCCCCCTCAAATACCCTTCCTCTTCTCATATCCCCCCTCCCCTCTCCTCTCTTTCCTCTTCCCTTCTACTTTCTGGACTATAGTTATATTTTGGCATTCATATGAGGGTGTAGATGGTTATATATTGATTTCATAGTAGTATTGAGTACTTTAGATACTTTTTTTTTCCATTCTTGACATACTTTACTAAGAAGAATATGTTCCAGCTCCATCCAGATAAACATAAAAGATGTGAAGTCTCCATCTTTTTTATGGCTGCATAGTATTCCATGGTGTACATATACCACAATTTGTTGATCCATTCATGGGTTGATGGGTACTGGGGCTGCTTTCATGTCTTGGCTATTATGAATTTGGCTGCAATAAACATTCTGGTGCGCATGTCTTTGTTGTAAAATAATTTTTGATCATCTGGGTATATACCTAGCAGAGGAATTGCAGGATCGAACGGTAGGTCTACTTTTAGTCCCTTGAGTGTTCTCCAAACTTCTTTCCAAAAAGGTCGTATTAGCTTGCTTTCCCACCAGCAGTGTAGAAGCGTTCCCTTCTCTCTGCATCCACACCAACATCTGTAGTTTTGGGGTTTTGTGATGTGGGCTAATCTTCCTGAAGTTAGATGATATCTCAAAGTGGCTTTGATTTGCATTTCTCTGATGATTAAGGATGATGAGCATTTTTTCATGTGTTTGTAGGCCATGCACCTGTCTTCATCAGAGAAGTTTCTGTTTGAGTCTCTTGCCCACATAGAAATGGGGTTACTTAACAACCTTATTCTTTAGTTAAATTTATTGTCTCCATTTTTCAGATGCAGAAATTGAAGAACAGAGAGGTAATAGCAACTTGCTTATAAGCAAACAAATAAATAAGAACAACCATAACAAAACACTTGCTAAATGAGCTGGGATATAGTCATTCCTTCCATGCAGATTGTAAACCGAAGGAGTTAATAGCAACTACTGTGCACATTTAAGGCAGCAAATTGTGGATTGCAGTTTCTTCAGGCCTGATATTCACCCAAAGTAGTGTACTGATTTTGCATTTAAAAAAACCATAATTGGAAATTAACACCCTATTCAATTTGAAAAACATATCTATGTATTACGTGGGACAGGGGTCACCCACCCAGGAGTATGCAAATTCCCCCAAATTGCTTTTCAAGTATTAGGAGAGCTTGACATAAATCTAAAAAGCTCGTCAGGCTTCCCTTTCTCTCCTAGAGAATGATCTTTCCAAATGACTTGCAGGGGAGACCTCTGTTCTCACCTCATGCAAGTGGTTGCTTTTTAAAATCTTTTCTGGCCATGATATTAGATTTCCACACAGGTGCTGCTTTCGTAGCTCTTCAACCTGGCAATGAACCTAACTATTTTTCTATTTATTAAAACAATACCGTACTCCTCCTATACACGTATAGTTGGTACTCAGTCATGCTTGACTGCATGGATGGTTGGATGAATGAATAAACAACCTCATTCTTCCTGGGGCACCTCGTGACTCACGCAGAGGGTCAATCACCAGAATATTCAAGAGGAGTCTCTGAGGGCAAAGAGGCTGACTTCATTAGGAGACCGGAAGGAGAAATGTAGTATTGGAAATGTTGAGCATGCTAAGAATAGAGAAACACAAGTGTCAGTGTCGGTGTACGTGGATGGTGAAGTCTGCTGCTCGCCTCACTCCCTGTGTCACCCATTCTCGGATCAGCTGTGTGATGAAGATGTGGTCCCTATGGACTAATTGTGTTGTTTCAGAATGAGGGTGGCCCTTCCCCATTGGTGTCTAAAAGAACACTTACTTCATAACCATATAAAATCATTCCAAATGGCTTGGCGCCTGTGGCTCAAGTGGCTAAGCCGCCCAGCCACATACACCTGAGCTGGCGGGTTCAAATCCAGCCCTGGCCCACCAAACAATGATGGCTGCAACCAAAAAATAGCTGGGCGTTGTGGCGGGTGCCTGTAGTCCCAGCTACTTGGGAGGCAGAGGCAGGAGAATCGCTTGAGCCTAGGCGTAGAAGGTTGCTGTGAGCTGTGATGCCACAGTACCCTACCCAGGGCAGCAGCTTGAGGCTCTGTCTCAAAAAAAAAAAAAAAAACAGAAAAATTTGGCGGCGCCTGTGGCTCAGGGGGTAGGGCACTGGCCCCATATACTGAGGGTGGCGGGTTCGAACCTGGCCCCAGCCAAACTGCAACAAAAAATAGCCAGGCATTGTGGCAGGCACCTGTAGTCCCAGCTACTCGGGAGGCTGAGGCAAGAGAATCACCTAAGCCCAGGAGTTGGAGGTTGCTGTGAGCTGTGATGCCACAGCACTCTACCGAGGGTGATAAATGAGACTCTGTCTCTTAAAAAAAAAAAAAATTCATTCCAAATGGACTGATTGTATGCCCAGGTAAGCAAAATGAAAATTCTGGCGGTATGCTTGGCGCCTGTGGCTCAAGCAGCTAAAGTGCCACCTAAAGCTAAAGCAGCTAAATACACCTGAGCTGGCGGGTTCAAATCCAGCCTGGGCCCGCCAAACAACAATGACGGCTGCAACCAAAACATAGCCAGATGTTGTGGCAGGCGCCTGTAGTCCCAGCTACTTGGGAGGCAGAGGCAGGAGAATCACTTGAGCCCAGGAGTTGGAGGTTGCTGTGAGCTGTGATGGCACAGCACTCTATCCAGGGTGACAGCTTGAGGCTCTGTCTCAAAAAAAGAAAAGAAAATCCTGGCAGTAATCTTTCTTAGTATCTTTCCTTGGAAGGTATTTTTTTTAATTTGGTAAAACTGGCTCAGCGCCCATTGCTCAGTGGTTAGGGGGGCACCAGCCACATACACAAGGGCTGGCAGGTTTGAACCCAGCCTGGGACTGCTAACAACAACAAAAAAGTAGACAGGCATTGTGCCTGTGGTCCCAGCTACTTGGGAAGCTAAGGCAAGACAATCGCTTAAGCCCAAGAGTTTGAGATTGCTGTGAGCTGTGATGCTACAGCACTCTACCGAGTGTGACATAGTGAAACTCTGTCTCAAAAAATAAAAATAAAAATTTGGTACAATGATGACTGGAAGACCGACGTCCTTTCTACACATTGTAGTCTTCTTTCATGCTCCTTGTGAATATACTAACTGCCACTGGAAATTGTTAATTGAAAATTGACATGTAAATTATACCTCACTAATACTAATTTAGGTAACAAACGTCATTGTTTTAACCACCATCAGGTGTACAATTGTGTGTGGGGGGGTGTTTTTGTTTGTTTTTGTTTAGGAGGGGTTTGAGACATAGTCTCCCTCACTTGCTGCCTGGGATAGAGTGCTGTGGCATCAGCCTAACTCACAGCAACCTCAAACTCCTGGGCCCAAGCTATCCTCCTGCCTCAGCCTCCCAGAGTGCTAAGATTACAGGGTTAGGATAAGCTGCCACGCTGAGCCCAGGTGGTTTTTTTAAAAAGCACTCACAATGTTGTACAATGTTCACCACTATCTAATTCCAGAATATTTTCATCATCCCCCCTCCCCAAACCCCACACCCATCAAAAGCAATTACCCCCCCCACCTCCCGTTGTCCCAGCTCATGCTACTACTAACATACTTCTGTCTTTACAGATTTGCCTCTTTTGGACATTTCACATAAAAAGAGCAGGTGGCTTTTTACTTCTGGCTTCTTCCATTTAGTATAATGTTTTCAGGATCCGTTCATGTCGCAGTATGTGCCAGTACCTCATCCTTTTCCATGGCTGAATAATATTCCATTGTATGGACAGACCACATTTCATCTATTAATCACTTAATAGACATTAGAATTGTTTGTTATTTTTCACTTTTATGGATAATGCTGCTATGAACATTTGTGTACAAGTTTTTGTGTCAATATACGGTTTTTTTTTTTTTTCGAGACAGAGTCTCACCCTGTCACCCTCTGTAGAGCGCTGTGGCATCACAGCTCACAGCAACCTCCAACTCTTGGGCTTAGACAATTCTCTTGCCTCGGCCTCCCAAGTAACTGGGACTACAGGCGCCTGCCACAACGCCGGGCTATTTTTTGTTGCAGTTTGGCTGGGACTGGGTTCAAACCTGCCACCCTCGGTACATGGGGCCAGTGCCCTACTCACTGAGCCACAGGCGCCACCAATATATGTTTTCAATTCTCTCTGTGTATACCTAAACATTAAAAGGCTGTGTCACGTGGTAACTCTAGGTTTTAACTTTTTGAAAAAACACAAAGCTGTTTTCCACAGTAACTGCACCATCCTGCATTCCCACCAGCAGTGTTTGACGGCTCCAATTCCTCCATATCCTTGCCAACACTTGATATTCCTCCTCCCTCTTTTAATTATAGCCATCCTGGTGGGTGTGAAGTGCTATCTCATTGTGGTTTTGACTGGCATTTCCCTAATGACTAACGATGTTAAGAATCTTTCCAAGTTCTTGGCCAGTTGGCTCCTTCTTATTCTTCAGGTTTCATCTTCCCAAAAAGAACCTTCCTAAACACCCTATCAAGAGCAAATCCTCCCTTCTAATCATGTTCTAGTTTTTTGTTAGCGTCCTTCAGAGCATTGCCCACATTCTGTTGCAATTTTTTCATTTGTTTGTTCCATTTTTCCAAGCACAATTTCTGGCCCATGGGAGGGGTTCAAGATTTATTTAACAAGCAAACCAATCAGAAGAGTAATGAGACCTAAAAATCAAGCTGTGTGGTTAGAAATGGCAAGTGGTAAGAAACAGGAACCCAGAAATACAGACAGATGAACCCAGATAAGGATCCAGCACAGAAAATGTGAAGGGTGAGCATAGAGTTGGTAGGCTAACTCATATGAACACTGCGTTAGTTGTAGAAAATAAGCTTAATGTAATGAATGGCACAAAACTGAACAAAATATGCCATTAGTCTTAAAATATATTCATGTTTTTTAACTTAGTACTGTAGTTCTTTTTAGAAACTCATCTTAGAAAAATAATCAGAGATATGAGAAAATTTGTTATAAGGATTTATTTATTTTTTTTTTTTTTGAGACAGAGCCTCAAGCTGTCACCCTGGATAGAGTGCTGTGGCATCACAGCTCACAGCAACCTCCAACTCCTGGACTCAAGCAAGTCTCCTGCCTCCGCCTCCCAAGTAGCTGGGACCACAGGCGCCCGCCACATTGCCCGGCTGTTTTTTAGTTGCAGCCATCATTGTTGTTTGGTGGGCCCGGGCTGGATTTGAACCCACCAGCTTAGGTGTACATGGCTGGTGCCTTAGCCACTTGAGCCACAGGTGCCAAGCCAAAGGATCTTTATTATGGCATTTCTCTTTAATATTAGGAAGTTGGAGATGACATGAAGGCCCCTGAACAGGGTATGATTATATAACCCCATATGGTATGCCCATATGATGAAATACTATGCTGTCATTACCAGTGAGAATATTTAGTGAAATGGACCAGGGGTGGTGCCTGTGGCTCAGTGGGTAGGGCGCCGGGCCCCATATACTGAGGGTGGCTGGTTCAAACCCAGCCCCAGCCAAATGCAACAAAAAAAATATCCAGGCATTGTGGCAGGCACCTGTGGTCCCAGCTACTCGGGAGGCTGAGGCAAGAGAATCGCCTAAGCCCAGGAGTTGGAGGTTGCTGTGAGCTGTGTGACGCCAGGGCACTCTACCAAGGGCAGTAAAGTGAGACTCTGTCTCCATTAAAAAAAAAAAAAAGAAAAAAAAAAAGAAAAGAAATGGACCAGGATTTGCTAAAATAGCTTTGAGGAAAAAAGAAAGCAAAAAAGTAGAACATAAAATATTCAGAACTATTGATTGTAAAAAAAGTTATTTAAAGGGGCTAGGGTTAGAAACTCAGCCCTTGGTCTGAAGGAGAATCTCTGGGGAAAGGTGAAAGAAAAGAAATAGAGAAAAATTAAGATTCTGGAGTTAGACATCAGATAGACATAAGCTGAGTTAATGAAGAAGGTATCTATCTGTGCCCAATTTTTAGCCAGAATTGAAACTGGAAGCCAGAATGAGAATAACTCATCCAGGCAGTCAAATGCTTCATGAGCACCTACTATGTGCTAGGCACTGTCAAGTGCTGGGAACAGACTTCCATCTTTGTACATGGAGGTACAAAGTCAAGCGAGGGAGACAAAAATTAAATTATCACTTGTGATTAGTTAATTACAAGTATGCCAAGTGCTGTGGTGAGGAAGTACAGGCTGTTAACTAGAAAGTAACAGATGTACCTAAGGATGTCTTTATAAACTATCCATAGGTAAGTAAGCAGTATTTAAGCTGAGACCTAAAGGAGCTGCAGCAATTTCAAGGCAACAGGGACGTGCTATGGTTTGAATGTTTTGTGTTTCCTCGGAATTCATACATTGCAATATTAACCCCTAAAGTGATAGTATTAGGAGGCAGGGCCTCTGGGAGGTGATTAAATAAAGAGCCCAGAGCCCTGGCGGATGGAATCAGTGTCCTTATAAAGAGGTCCCTGAGGCTCCCTAGTACCTTCTCCCAGGTGAGGATACAGTGGAAAAAGCGCCATCTATGAGCCAGAAAGTGGGCCCTTGGAACATGGAATCTGCTGGTGCCTTCATCTGGAAGTTCCTCATCCAAGTCTATTGTTAATGAGCTATTCAGGCTGTGGTGTTTTGTTATAGCAGCCTGGACAGACTAAGGCAGAAGGGGTAAGGATGACAGGAGGAGCCTTGTTCCAGGCAATGAGATGGCAAGTCCAATCTGACCAAAAATCGGGTAAGGGTGGCAAGTCCAATCTGACCAAAGGAGAAAAAGGATTGGCTAGATTGGATCAGATCGTGCAGGGCTAAGGATTTTGGAATTTATTTTAAGAGCACAAGGATGTCACTCGAAAATTTTTTTCTTGTCTTCCTAATAGGTGACATGCTAAGAATCTCACTTTTCCCAAAGTACCTTTTGGGATGTTTGTCCTGCTTTTGGTATGTGGGCTCAATCCCTTGACCACAATTTATCAGACCACAGTATCTCACACTAAATTTCTAAAAGGTGTTTTTTGTTTTTTTTTTTTAAGCAGACTTTTACCAGATTGATTTTACAGTCTATGATGGTTATGTCAACTACATATTAGCTTTTAATTCTTTTTTTTTTTTTTTTTTTTTTTTTTGAGATAAGAGCCTCAAGCTGTTGCCCTGGGTAGAGTGCTGTGGCATCACAGCTCACAGCAACCTCCAACTCCTGGACTTAAGCGATTCTCTTGCCTCAGCCTCCCAAGTAGCTGGGACTACAGGTGCCTGCCACAATGCCTGGCTAGTTTTTGGTTGTAGTTGTCACTGTTGTTTGGCAGGCCTGGGCTGGATTCAAACCCACCAGCTCTGGTGTATGTGGCTGGCACCTTAGCTGCTTGAGCTACAGGCGCCAAGCCTAGCTTTTAATTCTTAAAGAAAACAAACTTTTTCCCTAATGATCATTTTAAGAACACCCAAACAGAAACAAACTGTTCTCAGATCTTGAGAAGACACGTATACAACCCTGAAACAGAAGTTCAAGTATCCTTTTTTAACAGGCACCAGGGAGAAAACAATCTCTTCTTTCTCTTTCAACTTTGTAATCTGACTTCTTAATGTACTGGCCAAGTCAAAGGGTGATGCAGTTTGTTGTATGAGGTCAAAAGTCCATGTTCTTGGCCATCCTGTAGGTGTCTGCAGCAATTCCTTCATCTTTACACTTTACCTTGCTTCTCCTTAGCAAAACATTAAAAAAAAAAGTTTTTTTTTTATTGTTTGGGATTCATTGAGGGTATAAAGAATTAGGTTATACTGATTGCATTTGTTAGATAAAGTCTCTCTTATAATTGTGTCCCGCCCCCAAGAGGTGTGCCATACACTGTGACACCCCATCCCCCTTTCCCCACTTGCCCATTCCCCTACCCACCCATTGTATGAGCTCATCTACTGCCTTTATATTAGAGTTGAGTACATTGGATTCTTGCTTCTCCATTCTTGTGATGCTCTACTAAGAAGAATGTGTTCCACCTCCATCCAGGTTAATACAAAAGATGTAAAGTCTCCATCCTTTTTAGTGGCTAAATACTATTCCATGGTATACATATACCACAGCTTATTAATCCATTCCTGGGTTGGTGGGCATTTAGCTTGTTTCCACATTTTGGCAATTGTAAATTGAGCTGCAATAAACAGTCTAATGAAAATTTCCTTATGATAAAATGATTTTTTTTTCCTTCTGGGTAGATGCCTACTAATGAGATTGCAGGATCAAATGGGAGGTCTAATTTGAGTTCTTTGAGGATTCTCCATACTTCCTTCCAAAAAGCTTGTATTAGTTTGCAGTCCCAGCAACAGTGTAAAAGTGTTCCCTTCTCTTCACATCCATGCCAGCATCTGAAGCTTTGAGACATTGTGATGTGGGTCATTCTCACTGGGGTTAGGTGATATCTCAGGGTAGTTTTGATTTGCATTTCTCTGATGATTAGAGAAGATGAGCAAATTTTCATATGCTTGTTAACCATTTGTCTATCTTCCTTAGAGATAGCTCCAGCCATCTCTGTTGCCCAGGGCTATATAGGATTGTTGGGTCTTTTTGTTGATTAATTTGAGTTATTTATAGATTCTAGTTATTAAGTTTGTGTCTGATTCTTAATATGCAAATATCTTTTCCCAGTCTGAAGGTTGTCTGTTTGCTTTGGTTATTGGTTCCTTAGCTGTACAGAAGCTTTTCAGTTTTTGTTGTTGTTGCAATTGCCACTGAAGTCTTCTTCATAAAATCTTTCCCCAGGGCCAAAATCTTCAAGTGTTTTCCCCACACTTTCTTCAAGGATTTTTATTGTTTCATGCTTTAAATTTAAAATTTTTATCCATCTTGAATCAATATTTGTAAGTGGTGAGAGGTGTAGGTCCACTTTCAGTCTTTTATATGTGGTTATTCAGTTCTCCCAGCACCATTTGTTGAATAGGGATTCTTTTCCCCAGTGTATGTTCTTGTTTGGTTTATCAAAGATCAGGTGGCTGTAAGAAGTGAGTTTCATCTCATGGTTTTCTAATCAATTCCAAATGTCAATGTCTCTATTTTTGTACCAACACCATGCTATTTTGATCACTATGGCCTTGTAGTATAGCCAAAAGTCTGGTAGGGTGATACCCCTGGCTTTGTTTTTATTACTAAGAATTGCCTGGGCTATAGAGGGTTTCTTCTGGTTCCATACAAAACAAAGAATTTTTTCCAAATCTTGAAAGTGTGATGATGATATTTTAATGGGGATTACATTAAATCTGTAGACTGCTTTGGGTAGTATAGACGTTTTCACAATCTTGATTTGTCCCAGCCATGAGCATCGTAGGTTTTTCCATTTGTTAATATCTCCTGCTATTTCTTTTCTTAGGGTTTTGTAATTTTCTTAATAGAGATCCTTCACCTCTTTTGTTAGGTATATTCCTAGGTAGGTCTTTCTTTCTTTTGAAGCTACTGTGAAGGGAATTATATCCTTAATTAGTTCTCATCTTGGTTGTTTTTGGCATATACAAAAGCTACTGATTTGTGGACATTGATCTTATATCCTGACATTGCTGTATTTTTTTATCTGTTCCAGGAGTCTTGTAGTTGAGTCTTTGGGGTTCTCTAACTATAATATATTGTTGGCAAAGAGCGAGAGTTTGACCTCCTTTGCCCTTATTTGGATGCTCTTTATCTCCTTCTCTTGCCTGATTGTATTGGCTAGAACTTCCAACACTGTGTTGAATAGTACTGGCAAAAAAAGACAACCTTGTCTGCTTCCAGTTCTAAGTGGAAAAGCTTAGAAAAGTTTTACTCCAGTATAATATTAGCTGTGGGTTTGTCATAGATGGCTTCAATCAGATTAAGAAATGTGCCACCTATGCCTACATTCTTAAGTGTTCCAGTTAGAGAAGGATGCTGAATTTTATTAAATGCTTTTTCTGCACCTATCAAAACGCTCATATGGTCTTTGTTTTTGTTTCTGTTGATATGATGAATTATATTTACCAACTTGAATATATTAAACCAACCTTGCATCCCTGGGATGAAACCTACTTCATCATGATGAATGACTTTTTTAATGTGTAGCTTTGATCTATTGGCTAGGATTTTACTGAGAATTTTTGTATTTATATTCATTAGTGAAATTGGTCTGAAATTCTTCTTTTTATTTGGGTCTTTTCCTGATTTTGGCATCAGGGTGATGTTTGCTTTGTAGAATGTGTTGGGGAGGATTCCTTCCTTCTCAATTTTTTGGAATAATTTCTGCAGGGTGGGTATAAGCTCTTCTTTGAAGGTTTGATAGAATTCTGGTGTGAAGCCACCTCAATCAGGGCTTTCTTTTTGTTGTTGTTGTTGTTGAAAGGTTTTCTATTTCTTCGATCTCAGTTCTTAAAATCAGTTAGTTCAAGAGGTCTGTTTCTTTTTGGTTAAGTCTAGGGAGAGGGTGTGAGTTCAGGTATTGATCCGTTTCCTCTATATTGTCGAATTTTGGGGCATAGAGTTTGTTGTAGTACTCAGAGATGATCTCTTGTATCTCTGTGGCATCTGTTGTTATTCCCCTTCATCATTTCCAATTGAGGTTATTAGAGATTTTACTTTTCTGTTTCTAGTTAATCTGGCCACTTATTTTTTCAAAAAAATCAACTTTTTGTTTCATTAGTTTTCTGAATGATTCTTTTGTTTTTAATTTCATTAATCTCTGATTTAATTTTGGTTATTTCTTTTCTCTTGCTGGGTTTGGGTTTAGACTGTCCTTCTTTTTCCAGTTCCAGAAGATGGTTCATGAGTTTGTTGATGTGCTCTCTTTCTGTTTTTTTATTGTAGGCATCTAATGAGATAAATGTCCCTTTGAAGACTGCTTTTGCTGTATAATCACAGGTTTTTGTAACTTGCATCTTCATTGTTGTTATGTTTGAGGAATTTAATGATTTCCTCTTTTATCTCTTCCTGAACCCAACTATCATTCAGCATAAGGTTTTTTAATTTCCAAGTCTTTGTGTGTGGATGGACATTTTTGTTGGAGTTGAAGTCCACCTTTATTGCCTTGTGGTCTGAGAAGATACAAGTTTCTATTCTTTTAATTTTGCTGGGGTTTGATTTATAACTTAGGATGTGGTTAATTTTGGTGTATGTACCATGGGCTGATGAGAAAAATGTATATTTCTTAGCTTTGGAATGGTATGTTCTGTATGTCTATTAATCCCATTTGTTCTAAGGTCACATTTAAGTCCTTTGTATAGTTTCTGTTTAGAAGATCTGTCCAGTTCTGTCAGAAGGGTGTTAAAGTCCCTGACTATTATGGTGTTCTGGGACATCACTTTGCTCAGACCCATCAAGGTCTGTTTCATAAATCTTAGAGCATTTGATTTGGGTAAATAAATATTTAAAATTAAAATGTCTTCTTGTTGTATTATTCCTTTGACCAGTATAAAGTGGCCAATTTTGTCTTTCTTAACTTTAGTTGCTTTGAATCTGATTGTATCTGAGAATAAAATTGCAACCCCTCCTTCTGATTTTCATTTGCTTGAGATATTGCTTTCCATCTCTTAACCCTGAGTCTTGATTTGTTCTTCAAGGCTAGGTGTGTCTCCTGGAGACAACATATGGCTAGCTTCTGCTTTTTTATACAAGCAGCTATCCTGTGCCTCTTCAGTGATGAATTCAATCCATTGACATTTACTGAGAGAATTGATAAATGTGGCAAAGTTCTATTCATCTTATTTTGTGAATAAGTTTTATCCTTTGTGTCAATGTGGAAGCTAAGTTTTGACCTTTAGCTTCTGGGTGTTTGCTTTTCTGGTGGTCCATTGTGGTGGTCAGTGTTGAGAATAGGTCTAAGTATTTCCTATAGAGCTGGTCTTGTGGCGAATTTCCTCAGTGCTTGTATATCTGCAAAAGATTTGATTTCTCCATCAATTTTGATGCTTAGTTTAGCAGGTTACAGAATTCTGGGCTGAAAGTTGTTTTATTTAAAAATGTTGAAGGTGAATGACTATGCTTTTCTGCCTTGGAAACTTTCAGTTGAAAAGTCTGCTGTCATCCTAATGGCTCGACCTCTGTAAGTCAGTTGGCGCTTACTCCTGGCTGCTTGCAGAATTTTTTCTTTCATCTTGACTTTGGACAGGTTCATTACAATGTGTCTTGAAGAGGGTTTGTTTGAGTGGAGATGACCTGGAGGTCAATATCCATCTGAAAAGAGTGTGTTGGGTTATTGAGTAAAACTCGGAAAGTTTTCATTTTTGGAAGTAGGGCTTCCATTCCTTTGGGACGAGCTTCATCCCCTTTAGGAATCCCTATTATTCAAATGTTTGAATGTTTCAGAGTCTTGTAGTTCTCTAAGCGCCTGTTCTGTTTTCTCTCTCTTCTTTTCTGCCTCTTTAACTACCTGGGTTAACTCAACAACTTTATCCTCTAGCTCTGAGGTTCTTTCTTCTTCATAGTCTAATCTATTTTTGATACTTTCTACTACATCTTTACATTCCCTGATTGTTTCCTTCATTTCCTTAAGCTCTGCTATATCCTTTGTATATTCTATGTATCTCCCATCCAACTTTTAGCTCTGTCTTTCCATTTTCTCATCCATTCCTTTTATTATCTTTATCATCAATATTTTAAATTCTCTTTCTGTTAGGTCCATTAATTCTTTATGTAGGATATGTTTATTTCTAATCACGCAATACTTTATAAGTGGTGTCTTCACAGTAGCTACCTCATGGTTTCTTGGGGGAGTTCGTCTGTTTTGGGTTTTCATGTTGCCTGAATTTTTCTGTTGGTTCCTCATTGTGTGTTCTTTCTCATTCACCACCTTGTCCTCCTTTTCCCTCTCACTGCCTCCTTTGATTCAAGCAGAAGTCCTTGCTCTTGATGACAGTATGTTGCAATATGTCACCAGACATCAGCTGGTGCTGTGGTTTTATTAGGAGACAGAAAGCATAGCCAGCAACCTCTATGGTCCTATTCTAAACTTAGTGGCCTTCAAGTCATAGCCTGATTATTTTCTCAGCATTCAGAACCTCCTGGGTTGAGTTCTTAAATCTCACAAGAATCTTTCAGGGGCAGGTCTCACATTGCCCCCCGACTCCAGTTCCTGTGTTGTGCGGGGGTCCCTCAGCTTGTCCTAAGAGTGGAGTTCTGATCCCGGCAGATGGAATTAAGACAGCTGTGCTTTAGGCTCCTGCTAAGACCTTCTCACAACCTTTCCACAATGGCAGCCCCATGGCCACAGGAATCTTCTCAGTTTGCTGTCTCACCAGCTACCAAACCTAGGGCAAATGCACTTCAACTGGCATTCAAATCTGGTTGCTGTATATTGTTCAAGTCTAGCCACTCTTCCAAGCTTTACACTCAACATGCAGCTTCCCCCAACAACTGATAATTCCAGAAAGGCTTCCTCCCATTCTGGGCCTCTATGAGTGAGCAGATGATCCCAGCTGGTCTTAATCACTTACCTAATTCATCAAATTTCCAACACTCTGGATAATACACTATATCCAGCTTACCACCTCCTTGCTATGCTTCCTGAGCTATGGCTTAGGTAAGGTCCCCAAGTTAGGTACAGCTGGGTTCTTTCTTTATTCCAAGTCATTCTAGGAGAGCGCAGCTGAACGATCCTTCTGGTCTGCCATCTTGCTCTGCCCCCTCAGCAAAAAGCCCTTAGCAAAGCATTTAGGTGACCAAATGCTTACCAGAGGTAAGTGACAACATATAAAATATTTTTTAGATTTTCTGGTGAAGTTAGGATGTTTTCATTAGACCAATGATTCTCAATAAGGATGTGTTTTCCTCCAGGGGAGATTTGGTAATGTCAGAGACATTTATGATTATTATTCCTTGGGAAGGGTGGTCCTCCTCATATAATGGGTAGAGGCTTGGGATGATACTATACATCCTACAATATGCAGCACAGTCCTTCCTAAAGAAAGAATTATCAGGTCCAAAATGCCAGTGATGCTGAGGTTGAGAAACCCTGTTATAAAGAACGAGCCAGTGATCTGTCAGCCATGGAAGGTGTGCTATTTCTCTTTCTCTCTCTCTCTCCATTTTTACTATTCTTTACACAGAAATACCATTAAGACTTGACAACAGCAAGAAGAAAAACATTATAAGGAGTCCAACTATATGACATTCTGCAAAAGACAAAACTATGGAAACAACAAAAAATGCAGTGGTTGCCAGTAGTCAGTAGGGAGGGAAGGATGTATAGGCAAAATGTAGAGTATTTTTAGGGCAGTAAAACTACTCTGTATGATTCTGTAATGCTAGATACATGTCATTATATATCTGTCAAAACCCATAAAATATACAACACCAAGAGTGAACTCTAATGTAAACCATGAACTTTGGGTGATATTGATGTCTTGATGTCTTGATTCATCCATTGCAACAAACGTGCTTCAGGATGTTGGTAGAGGAGGAAGGTGTAGGGCTGGAAGTGGGGAAAGGGTATGTAGGAACTACTCAATTTCACTCAAATTGCTCTAAAAAATGAAGTCCATTAAAAAAAAAGAAAGCTTACTGTAAAAACAAAACAGCATTTTAGAAATGTGGTAGATTTTCCACTCTGATATATTATTTGAGAAAGGGGGATTTAAAAATTCACAACTAGGGCAGAGCCTGTGGCTCAAAGGAGGAGGGCACTGGTCCCATATGCCGGAGGTGACGGGTTCAAACCCAGCCCTGGCCAAAAACTGCAATAAATAAATAAATAAATAAATATTCACAACTAATGTTCATAACTAAACCAATTTTTCACTATAAAATGCTGGAAAGTGTGTCATTACTAAAAGCAAGTTTCAAGTATTGAGGCTGGGGTGGGACAGCGGTTGCCATTTAATGCCCCATGGCATACTAGTTCTGCAGTATTTTAACAGGCCTTATTTGAAGGAGAGTGTTTGGGATGCCCAGGGGTCATTTTTGTTTTCATCTTTTTTAGTTTCTTGAAGAACTCCTCGGGGCCTCCCAGAGACTATTGTTCATTGGGAACCCCTGTGGGGTTTATTGTATATATCACCATAGAACTCTTTTCTTGAGGGACATCTCAAGGGATTATTTTGGACACACTAATGAAGATACAGAAGAGTCATTCCAGTTGGTTATTAATGTGGTCTTCATGGCTCAAGATTCACCTCTGTCCCCTTGGATCCTTATTTGTAGGTCTTCTTGCTTTCAGTTGGCACAGTCATTGCTCTATCATCTCCAAACCTTGCCCCCTTCCCTTCACCTGACCTCTGAGTACAGTGCTCACTGTGAGATATTCCCAGCAGAGGCAATGGCATATTCATCAGCAATTTTATTGCTGTGAGGCCAAGGAAGCTTTCCTTGAGGCCCTCCTGGCCCTTTGTGTTTGTGTATGTGTGCGCAGGTCTAGTCCATCTGAGTAGCAAATGGTTATGTGTTTCCTCTCAGTGTGCCTACTTACCTTCAAGCGGTGAGCATGCTTTGATGCCTGTAAGAAAGAGAGGCATTGAATTTCTTCATTTCTTTCTTTCCCCATTATGGAGGAAATTCAAGTCCTTTTTAATGGTGTTGGATAAATCTTCCAAGTAAGCTTCACTCGTCCTGTCTCCTGACATTCGCCTCCTTCCCTACAGTACAGGGGAGTTCCTGTGTTTTTGTGAGTGGGTGAGCCTGTGCTATTCTGGGTCTCTCTTCCCTGGCTGCCAACAGAGCAGGTGTTTTTCATGGAACACGAGAGCTGCCAGGATCCACGCTGCCTCCCGCTTTGTGCTTAACACTTGTGTCTGGGCAGTCTGGTGCTGCCAGCCCTGTAGTTTTATTTCTCCATTCTTCTTCTGCCATTGTATGAAAAGATGAAGCAATATGTCAGACACATTCACATTTTCTCCTTCATCTTTCTAGGGGAGAAAGAATTTCCGATCTTTGTTTTCTTAATGTTTCAAGTGGAAAATCCAGGCAAGTATTTCCCCCAAAAAAACTAAATAATATTTGGATATGGTTGCCATGCTTCACATCATCAGACATTTAGGAAATGCTGTAATCCAGGCTGGAATGCTGGGTGCTGGGGATAAAAACGATGGGTAAGACATAATCTGTAGCTGGATGCTACAATAAATAAGAAACAAATAATTGTAGAGTAGGTAGTGCTGTGAGAGCTCTGTGCACAGGGACCTACGGAGCACAGGGACAAACTGCCCACTCACCTGAGGCCTTTGAGTGGGCCCCAGGAAAAGGCTCTGAGCTGAATCTGAGACTTTTTTTCTTTTAGACAAGGTCTTACTATGTTGCCCAGGCTGGACTCAAACTCCTGGGCTCAAGGGTTCCTTCTGCCTCAGCCTCTTGAGTAGCTGGGACTACGGGTTGCTAGCTAATCCACCCACTTTTAAAAGACTTTTGCTAGAACTCCTAACATGATACATGTCATTCAGGTTACAGATTGGTGTTGTATTTTCAACTTCTTTTGTATATAACACATATTATTGGGAGCATTTTATTTATTGCTTTTTTATTTCTAGACAGAGTCTCAAGCTGTTGCTTTGGGTAGAGTGTCATGGCGTCACAGCTCACAGCAACCTCAAACTCTTGGGCTTAAATGATTCTCTTGCTTCAGCCTCCCAAGTAGAGTAGCTAGGACTACAGGCGCCCGCCACAATGCCTGGCTATTTTTTGGTTATAATTTTCATTGTTGTTTGGCAGGTCTGGGCTGGATTCCAACCCTCCAGCTCCAGTGTATGTAGCTGGCGCCCTAGCTGCTTGAGCTACAAGCGCCGACCCCATTTTACTTATTTTTATCTTGATTAAAAAATCTTAAGGATATTTTCTAGATGGTGACCTGCTATTGCTGAAATGTCCATTTTGTTAAAAGTAGCAAGAAGCAATTCACAACACAAAAATCTATCCAAGCGTCTTAGGGACCAAATGACAATAAATCATATTCAGATGACATTTTGAAGTTTGCAAAGCACTTTTACATCTTCTCTGATAATATTTGATGCTGACGATAATCTTACAAAGTTGAGTTGATAGGGAGATTTCTAATTAGATACGGCAGAGTCAATAAGTCTATGGCCTTCTGAAGCTCTACTAAAATGACAGAAAAGAAGTAAAAATGGTTCTAAACCTATCATGTCAAAAAGAACAGAATGTAATAGTGAACAAGAGGCAGCAATACATTTTGTGACTGTGGAAATGAGATGAAGTAAGTAACTCCCACAGCACAGGGTACTGATGTGCTCTCACAACCCAGAAAAGCTCAAGTCAGGGAGAGACAGGATCTGCTGAGTGGGGCTGGAAATAGGAAAATTGGTTCCAAGTCTGTAGATTCCCCACCTCTGTTCTCAGGTAGAAGAATGAGTCTTCCTTGGAGAAATTGTTCTGTTAAAAGACCAAGTAGCTGGCTGGGTAGGGGTGGCCCTATCACTCTAGAATGAAGCTCAACATTACCAAGTTCACTCATGTTTCCTTTGAGCTTGGTAGTGAATCACTGTTTAATATGAATGACCCTGTGAAGGTTGCTGGACATTTGAGTGAGGCCTCCCATATGAATGACAGGAACTAAAATCAAAAATAGGGGAAAAAAATGGAAAAAGGCACTGTAGGAAGTAGATAATAACTTACAAAAAGTAAAATAAAATTATCCATTTGCTGACAAAATAATGGCAAATTTTTTTTAAATAAGGAAATTTCCCACAATATAGAAAAATGAGCAAGAGAGAGAGAAAGAGTTTTAAAACCAAAAGATTAATCCAGATAGTCAAATACCCAGCTAATAGGAATTTAAGAAATAGAACAGAGAGAAAAAAATTATCAAAGAAATAAGAGAAAAAAAATTCACAGAAGGAAGAAGACAGGCTCATATTCAAAGGGCCTACCCAGAAAAAGGAAAGAAAAGATTTACACTAAATAATACTTTTATAATACGTCAGAACACCAGATATAAGGAAAAAGTGCTGAAAGTTTCTATAGAAGGAAAAGATAAGTCCCACACGTGAAGATTCTGGAATGAGAGTGGCAGTGGAATTCCCAGGAACATCATTGGAAACTGGCAGACAATGGAGCAAGGGCTCAATATTTCAAGGAAAAATAATTTTTCAACCTACAACCAAACTATGAGTCCAATGAGAGAATAGAATCAAGATATCATGACTTCCTGGCCACCCTCACTCTGTGGCCATTAGAGACCATGCTCCACCAAAACAAGAGGGTAACCCCGGGAAGAGTAGGACAGGAGAGTCAGGAGAAAGGGGGTTCAGCCCCAGGAGAGAGGAGAAAGGAGCCTCAGAATAGCAGCTGCACCCGGAGAGTGCCAGTCCACAAAGGAACTGGGGCCAGAAGGCTGGGGGGACATGTGGGGGTCCAGGGGAAGAGGACACTACAGGTAGACCACCTGCTGTGTGTGACCACACAGAAAATCTTGCGCAGGGGGCTTTGCAATTCAGGTGAAGAAGGTGGAAAGAAACAGCAATAATGACATGGGAAATGGAGCAAACGAGAAATCAAATAGCAGCAGAGAGGAATGTAGTACAAATGTCTCACTTAGCTCAACTGTGAGCAAGACTTAAATAGTAATAATGAGGCAAAAAAGAATCGGCTGAACCAATGTTTTGATATAATTATGTGTGCAGGGTGGGATATAATTATGTTTAAGTGGGAGGGAGGGATAATATAAGAGTGTAATACCTTCATCTTCCAAAATAGGAAGTCAAATTACAGTATGTCTCAGATGTATAGCAAAATATGCTAAATATTATCGCTAAATATGGAGGTATGGGTCAGGAGGAAAAACAGATAATCCTAGCACTTTGGGAGGCTGAGGGTGGAGGATTGCTTGTGGCCAGGAGTTTGAGACCAGCTTGCTCTCAAAATTTAAAAAAAAAAAAAATATTAAAAATATTAGCTGGTGTGATGACACACACCTATAGTCCCCACTACTCAGGTCCAGATTTGAAGGCTGCAGTGAGCTGTGATTGCACTACTGCATTCCAGCCTGGGCAACAGAGCACGACTGTCTGTTATCTTAAAAAAAAAAAAAAAAAAAAAAAAGGGAGGACTAGAAGAAGGTTGCCCTCAGAAGATCAAGATTCATATGCAAGGCTGAGCCCTGTGGCTCATGTCTGTAATCCTAGCACCAAGGCAGGAGGATCCCTTGAGCTCAGGAGTTCAAGACCAGCCTGTGCAAGAGGGAGACGCCATTCCTACTAAGAATAGAAAAAACTTTCTGGGCATAGTAGCACAGATCTGTAGTCCCAGCTACTCAGGAGGCTAAGGCAAGAGGATTGCTTCAACCCAAGAGTTTGAGGTTGCTGTGAGCTATGATGCCATGGTACTCTACCCAGGGTGGCGAAGTGAGATTCTGTCTCAAAAAAAAAAAAAAGAGGGAGAGGTAAGAAGGGTCAGGAAATACTCTGGTTACTATTGTATTACTGCTGTGTATCAGCTCACCCCAAAACTTGGTGTCATTAAACCACAACAATCATTTGGTATGTCATTGCTCACAGTTTGTGGGGTCAGGATTTCAGGAAGGGTCTGCTGAGCAGCTCTGGATGGAGGTCTCTCCTGCTGTTTCTATCAGATACAGAAACTGGAGCTGAAGCTGAGACAGCAAGAGGGGCTGGAGCAGCTTGAGGCGGCCCAGCATCCCCCTCTCTTCATGTAATCTCAGGGTTTCCTCAGTGTTTCCCCCCCCCCCCCCGAGGCTAATTTGGGCTTTTATGTAGCATGGCAACCTCAAGGCAGTTGGATTGCTAACATGGCAGCTCAGGGCTTGAAAGGGGAGGTCCCAAGATGTCATATAAGGTCCGTGATGGTTAATTTTATATGTCAACTTCACTGGATCATGGGATTCCCAGACATCTGGGTATACTTTGTTTCTGGGTGTGTCTTCGAGGTGTTTCCAGAAGAGATTAGCATTTGAATCAGTAGACTGAGTAAGACTGCCCTCTCCAGTGCGGGTGGACCTCATCCAACCTGTTGAGGGCCTGAATACACCAAAAAGTGGAGAAAAGGGGCTCGGCACCTGTGGCTCAAGTGGCTAAGGCGCCAGCCACATACACCTGAGCTGGCGGGTTCAAATCCAGCCCGGGCCACCAAACAATAATGACAGCTGCAACCAAAAAATAGCCGGGTATTGTGGTGGGTGCCTGTAGTCCCAGCAACTTGGGAGGCGGAGGCAGGAGAATCACTTGAGCCCAGGAGTTGGAGGTTGCTGTGAGCTGTGATGCCACCGCACTCTACCCAGGGCGACAGCTTGAGGCTCTGTCTCAAAAAAAAAAAAGTGGAGAAAAGAAAGATTCACTCTTTCTGCCCTAGTGCTTGAGCAAGAACACCAATTTTCTGCCCTACGTGCTCTGGGTGCTCAGACCTTCAGTCTCAAACTGGAATCTACATCAGTTCTCAGGCCTTATAACTGCACCCCTGGCTTTCCTGGGTCTCCAGTTTGCAGGGGAAAGATTGTGGGACTTCTCAGCCTCCATTAGCTCATGAGCCAGCACCTTATAATAAAACTGATAGTCCAGGTGTGATGGCTCATGTCTGTAATCCTAGCACTCTGGGAGGCTGACACAAGAGTATCCCTTGAGCTCAGGAGTTCGAGACCAGCCTGAGCAAGAGCGTGACCCCCATCTCTATTAAAAATAGGAAAATTAGGCTCAGTGCCTGTAGCACGGTGGTTACAGTGTCAGCCACATACACAGGAACTGGAGGTTCGAACCCAGCCTGGGCCAGCTGAACTAATGACACTGCAATAAAAAAAATTAAAAAAAAAAAAAATAGCAGGGGAATTGTAATGGGCACCTGTAGTCCCAGCTACTTGGGAGGCTGAAGCAAGAGAATCACTTAAGCCCAAGAGTTTGAGGTTGCTGTGAGCTGTGATGCTACGGCACTCTACCAAGGGCGACATGGTGAGACTGTCTCAAAAAAAAAAAAAAAAGGTTAAGAGAATGCTTGAGACAGGGCAAGGAGTTGAATCAGACCTGTTGATCTTAGTTCAGAGTCTTTCCTTTACTTCTAACCAGATCACCAAGGAGAGCCACTGTAATTTTTTTTTTGCAGTTTTTGGCCTTGGCTGGGTTTGAACCTGCCTCCTCCAGCATATGGGGCCGCGCCCAACTCCTTTGAGCCACAGGCGCCACCCCAGGGAGCCACTGTAATTTACATTCATGACCACAGCCTGTCTCAATTACAATAGTTAACAAATGGACTGTTCTCCAATCTCAGCATTTTGGCCTTGTCCGTTGGTCTGAATATTAGTATGAACTTTGAATGCAAATGATCAGATCTCAACTAAGCAAGATCAAAGTCACTGTTGTCTAACGTGCCCCATCAGACATCTGAGAATTGAATTTGGTTTCTCGGGTAGTAGGCACATCCTGGAATTAGAGTTGTACTTAGTGTCCTTCAGGACGATTCTGCCTTAGGCTAGGACTTTTTAATGCCAATTTGAAACATGAAAACAGAAGTCTTTTAAATAATGCTCCTCTGACTATCTCAGGAACACTACCCTTGCCCACTTGATAAACATTTATCTGCACAAACCACCAAATTTTCTAGGAAGACACATTGAACTTGGTCCTTGGTAACTCAAGCCTCGCTCATGTCTCCAAATCCATTCCCATGGCCAGCATGTTGCATCACTCTGCCACCACTAACATACTCCTTCTGAAGAGCTACCACTGTTCCCAGACCACAGCCAAGGGCTCGGATGGAGCTCCTGGACGGCCAAGTGTATCGGTCAAGTTTGAGCCTGATCTGTGAAGCAAGAATGCCTCATGCAGAAAAACTAACAACAACAGAAACCCATTAGCAGGAGGAAGAAGAGGCAGAGTCCACTGATCACAAACTTGAAATGTTTAGTGGAAGTTGGTCCTGCTTGCTTCATTGAAAGTGATCTTTATAATTTTCTGATTGGACAGGTAATGTATCTGGGATTCTGGATTCAAGCTGTGTGAAGGTGAGTGGGATTTAACTAACTGTACATAGCAAAGAGTTGAGTAATTGTAAAGACTGCTTTTAAAGAAAACAAGGATCTGGGGGGGGGGGAGGCCAACAAGAGTGGAACACAGTATGTTAGAAATTCCATTGCAAATATAAGGATTCAGAATAGTCTTCAAAAGACTCCAAGTCAAAGACATCATAAAGGGAAAAAGAGAGCTCTGGCCTTGGTAGGTAAGCTGAGCTGGTGATGGGGCCGTGTTAAGTAGAACAGTTACTACCAAAGAACAAGGGGTGGGGATGCGAGTCTCCATGTGATTCTGCTGGTGACCAGATTTGGGCATAGCATGGAGCTCAGCCTTGAGGTGGGAAAATGGAAGCATAGTACTCAAACAGAAGGATCATAATAGGAACTTTGAGGCACACCTAGAAGGGATTTGTTGGGACTCTTGAGTTTGTGCAAGGCTGAGTATTAGGAAAAAATATTCCCACTGTTCATCGTGGCCTGAATTGTGTTTCTCCAAAATCTACATGCTGACATCCCCACACTAAATACCTAAGAATGTGCCTCTATTTGAAGATAAAATCTTTAAAGAGATAATTAAGGTTAAACGGGCCCTAATCCAATCTCACCAGCTCAAAAGAAGAGGAAATTTGGACCCACAGAGACACTGGCAATGTTCACACACAGAAAAGACCATGTGAGCTCACAGGGAAATGCCGGCCACCTATAAATCAAGGCAACAAGCTTCAGGAGATCCTGACCCTGCTGTCACCTTGGGCTTGGAGCAAGGTGAGAACTCTAAGGAAATAAATTTCTGTTGTTCGAGCCAGTGGTCCCCAACTTTTTGTCACTAGGGACTGGTTTCATGGAAGTCAATTTTTCCGCAGACCAGGGATAGAGGGGAATCATTTTTCTTTTTTCCAAGGGGATAGTCAGATAGGAGTCTGCAAGCGATTGGTTTATTAGGTCTCTGTGCAGTCAAACCTCTCTACTCTGCTAATCTTTATTTGCAGGCGCTCTCCAGCACCAGCATCACTGCCTCAGCTCCACCTCAGGTGATGAGGCATGAGATTCTCATAAGGAACATGCATACCCTAGATACCTCCCACACATAGTTTACAGAAGGCTTTGCTCGCCGCTGGGAATCTAATGCCACAGCTGATCTAACAGAAGTGACGGGGAGTGGCTGTAAATACAGACAAAGCTTCCTTCTCTTGCCCATGATCACCTGCAGCTGCCAAGCCTGATTCCTCATAGGTCACAGACTAGTCCACTTGGCCCAGAGGTTGGGTGCTTCCAGTTTAAGTGACTTCGTCTATGGTATCTTGTTACAGCACACTCTTAGACAGTGTTCCTATAAAGGAATACCTGAGGCTGGGTGATTTATTATTATTTTTTTCTCTTTTCTCTTTTTTCTTTTCTTTTTTTTTTTTTTTACTTAAAAATTTGTCATTGCTTTTCTTTATATTCTTTTTTTCTTGTACTTTTTTTCCTTCTTTCTTTCTTTTTTTTTTGTTTGTTTGTGTGATTTATTAATAGAAAGGGAGTTTCTTCGATTCACTATTTTGCTGGCCTGTACAAGAAGCAGGGTGCCCACATCTGCTTCTGCTGAGGGCCTTGGGAAGCCTCCACTCATGGCAGAAGAGGAAGGGAAGCTGGCATGCCAAGGGGCAAGAGAAGGAACAAGAGAGGAGAGAGTGTCAGGCTCCTTTCAAGAATCAGTTCTTGGCCAGGCAAGGTGGCTCACACCTGTAATCCTTGCGCTCTGGGAGGCTGAGGCAGGTGCATAGCTTGAGCTCACAAGTTCGAGACCAGCCTGAACAAAAGCAAGACCCCCATCTCTACCAAAAATAGAAAAAGCTGAGGCAAGAGGATCACTTGAGCCCAAGAGTTAGAGGTTGTTGTGAGCTATGACTCCACGGCACTCTACCCAGGGTGACAACTTGAGACTCTGTCTCAAAAAAAAAGAAAAAAGAATCAGTTCTTACAGGAAGTAGGAGTGTGAGCTCTCTCTTGTGAGAATGACCCTGTCCAAGGGATTCGCCCCCAGGGTCCTGATAGCTTCCACCAGGCCCCACCTCCAACACTGAGGATCAAATTTCAACATAAGATTTGGAGGGGCCAAATCCAAACTACATTATACCGCTAGCAAATTAATAGCACTGTTTTACAACTCTATGTAGTTTGTAATCTGAAATTTCCTCTGGCTGTAGTGCAGTTTAGTTATATCCCTGATTCTGACTTTGTAGTTAAATCACAGGGACTGAAGGAAAAGGCAGGATTGCAGGCTTGGCGCCTGTAGCACAATGGTTACAGTGCGAGCCACATACACCAAGGCTGGAGGGTTCGAACCCGGCCTGGGCCAGCTAAGCAACAATGACAACTGCAACAAAAAATAGCCAGGTGTTGTGGCAGGTGCCTGTAGTCCCAGCTACTTGGGAGGCTGAGGCAAGAGAATTGCTTGAGCCCGAGAGTATGAGGTTGCTGTGAGCTGTGATGATACAGCACTATAACCAGGGTGACATAGTGAGACTCTGTCTCAAAAACAAACAAAAAAAACAAACAAAAAAAAAAACAAAGGCAGGACCCCAGAAAGGCAGTGGAGACAGGGTCAGACTGAGGATGTTGGTTCTTGGAGAAATGGCCTTCCTTCTCCCCCACCAGACTGCAGAGAAATGCCTTAGGCTCCCAGAGAGGCAGCTTTATGCATTTCAATAATGACATTTTGATGTCAGATCTAGAGAGAACTTTTAATTGCGTAAGTTGATACAGATTTCTGAAGGGTCTTTTAAAATTATAAACACAATAAGGAAAACATTCTGGTGAATTTATTTCTTTTCCCAAGCATGGAATGCCCTCATGAAAAAATAAAACACAACATGATTGGATAGCCACAGGATAATAAACCGAGACCTTAGTTGGGAACATAGGATGCTGGCTGACTGGCAGGCAGGACAGCTTTATTGTGCCATCTTTGGCTTCCAAGAAGCACATTCCTTTTTTTTTTTTTTTTTTTTTTAGATATGGTGTCTTGCTGTGTTGCCCAGGCTGGATACAGTGACTAGTCACAGGTGTAATCCCACTTTGATCAGCATGGGAATTTTCACTTCCTTTTCCAGCCTGGGCTGGTCCATTCCTCCTTCACCAACCTGGTGGCCCCCTACTCTGGGGAGGCGTCATCATATTGATGCCAAACTTAATGTGGACACTGATCATCATAGCACACTACAGCCAAATCCTTGGACTCAAGCAATCCTCCGATCTCAGTCTCCTGAGTAGCTGAGACTACAGGCGCACGCCATGGCATCCAGCAAAAAGGCATGTTCTTAAGATAAAAAGAAAAAAGTTAACTAACTGTAATAAAGTAAGATGGTTTGGTAACATTATAAACATAATATTCTAAGGGGCCAGAATAGAGAAAATGGCAGCAGAAAAACGTGCCCTCATAGATTCGAACTGGATCATCTGAAGAGGCTTGAGTCTCACTCTAAAGACTTCAGATTTTGAGGTGTTAAAAGTGCCAAGAAGTAATCATAGTTTAGAAGGTTAACTGTAGGCTCGGCGCCTGTGGCTCAAGTGGCTAAGGCGCCAGCCACATACACCTGAGCTGGCAGGTTCGAATCCAGCCCGGGCCCACCAAACAACAATGACGGCTGCAACCAAAAAATAGCCGGGTGTTGTGGTGGGCACCGTAGTCCCAGCTCCTTGGGAGGCAGAGGCAGGAGACTCGCTTGAGTCCAGAAGTTGGAGGTTGCTGTGAGCTGTGATGCCACAGCACTCTACCCAGGGAGACAACTTGAGGCTGTGTCTCAAAAAAAAAAGTTAACCGTAAAAGCCAGAGGGAAGAGGCTATGGGACAGGTGGGAACCCAGAAGTAATGAAACAGTTATAAGTTTTATAGTCCAAGTTTATCCAGAGATAAACAGGATCTAAATGATAATTGGGAACACATAGGATTTTCCCAGAGATACTCAAGAGTAGAAGCAGGAGGACCAGGTGATTTACGAAATGTGTGGGCTAGCGAAGAATTGTCAAAGGTAAAGTCAAGGTTTCACACTAAGGTAGTATATTAGTTTTTTATTGCTGCTGTAACAAATTATCACAAATCTAATGTCTTAATGCAAATTCATTATCTTACAGTTTTAGAGGTCAGAAGTTTGGTATGGGTCTCCCTGAGCTAAAATCAAGGTGTTGCAGGGGTGTGTTTCTGGAGGCTCTTAGGGAGAATTCATTTCCTTAGCTTTTCCAGTTTCTAGGAAATGCCCATATTCCTTGGCTCTGGCCCCCTTCCTCCTTGTTCAAAGCCAGAAATGGCAGACTGAGTCCTTCTCACTTTATACCTCTGGCCTCCTTCTGTGGTCACATCTCTTTCTTTGATAACAGCCTGGAAAGGTTCTCCACTTCTAAGAACTCAAATGATCAGACTGGGCCCACTTGATAACACAGGACAATCTTCACATCTCAAGGTCTATAATCTTAATCGTATCTGCAAAGTCCCATTTGCCAGGTAAGGTAACATATTCACAGGTTCCAGGAATTAGGATGTGGACATATTAGGGGGGACCTCTCAAAGGTATCAACGAGCAGAGTTTTTCAAACTGATCTATTAGTGGATTGTGGAATCAATTTAATAAAACACCACCATTTTTTTTTTTTTTTTAGGAGTAGAAATTAAGAGAATGAAATGTCTGTATAGTTCTAGCACACTGGGAAGCTGAACTAGGAGGATTACTTGAGCTCAGGAATTCAAGATCAGCCTGAACAAGAGCAAGACCAGGTCTCCATTAAAGAGAGAAAAATTAGCCAGGTGTTGTGGCCCATGTCTGTGGTCCCAGCTACTTGGGAGGCTGAGGCAGAAGGATTGCTAGAGCCCAGGAGTTTGAGGTTACAGTGATCTGTGATGATGCCACCACACTTTACCTGGAGTGACAGAGCAAGATTTTGTTTCAAAAAGAAAAACAAAAGCAACGCATGTACTAAGAGTATTAATTTTTGTGACACTTCAACTTAGTTGTGTGTGTGTGTGTGCGCGCGCGCACTGGATTGTGATATATAATGTACTTCTTATTGGAGGTCACAGGTAACAATATTTAAAAGCTATTGATGTAGACAAGAGGATGATGAGAGTGTTAAGTAACATGGGACATAAGCCTAATAGCTGACATTTACTGCATGCTTGCCATGAGCAATGCCTGTTCTAAGTGCTTCATATGTGACCTTCCCAAGAACCCATTAAAGCAGACACTGCCATTATGTCCATGCTGTGAATGAGGAAACAGAGAGATGGATTGTCTTGCCTAAATTCACACAGCTAGAAAACAGTATAGCTGGGATTCAGTCCCAGATAGTCCAGCTCCTTGCTCTCAATCCAGTATATGTAACGTCATTCTGCAGTGTCTAGAGCACCCAGGGCCCTGGGAGGAAGACAATCCCGCCTATTTGGTTTATCCAGTTACCCTGAGAACCTTCACAGGTGCATGGGATCCTATTTAAAATAGGAAATGCCAACCCTGCAGAACAGTAAACCAACTTCTTATGTAACTCCAGGTATAGGTGTATGTGAGGGAGACAGGAAAAACACAATCCAGAGTGTACAGTGAGCTTCCCTCTACAGGCTGACAGCCTGAACTTCAGGCTCCAAGTTCAGTGTGAGTGTAACATTCACCATTAGTCTAATAAGTATAAAATTAATATTGTTTCCAAAACGTTCTTAGCAAAAAAAAGGGCTTAACAGTCTTTCTGCTAAACAGAAGTTTTGTTCTTAGCAAAAAAAAAGACTTAATAATAGATGGGTAACCTTCTTAGGAGTCATGCAACACGTATCATAAATACACATCAACAAACTCTATTTTATTTCCATAGATGGTGTTATACTTACTGTCGTACTAATCAAACAGCTAGGAAGTGATTAACCACTATGCTCTTTGCTTTGATAATAAGACAAAAAAGTGCTAACCCTTTTCCCTTGGAGAAAGTGAGGAAAGAAAAGGTAGGAAATGCTGATTTTTCTTTCTTTTTTTGAGACAGAGTCTCACTATGTCACCCTCAGTAGAGTGCTGTGGCATCACAGCTTACAGCAACCTCAAACTCTTGGGTTTAAGTGATTCTCTTGCCTCCCAGTAGCCGGGACTACAGTGCCTGCCACAACACCCAGCTTTTTTTGTTGCAGTTATTGTTGTTTAGATGGCCCGGGCTGGGTTCGAACCTGCCACCCTTGTTGTATGTGGCTGGTGCCGTAACCACAGGGCTACAGGTTATGTAGCCCCTTTGCTTCTTTTCACTGTGTCTATTTTAATCTGTTTTGTGCTGCTATCACAGAATACAGAAGTGGGTAACTTATAAAGAATAGAGATTTATTTCTCACAGTTCTGGATGAGAGGAGGTCCAAGATCCAGGGGCCCACATCTGCCACGTCATTCCATGGTAGAAGATGAAAGGGCGAAGGAGTGTGGAGTGGGGGGAGAGAAGGAAAAAGTGAGAAAGGAAGGGAGCCACACACAGCTTTTTATCAGGAACTCACTGCTGTGATAAGGACATTCATCTCTCAACACTATTACAATAGGAATTAAGTTTACAACACATGAACTTTGGGGAATACGATCTAACCATCGCCTTATCTATCACCGAAAACCCAGGGTTTAAGGGTCTTCTGATTAACTTCAAAAATCTGATTAACCTCAGAATTTTGGTATTCTCTTTCCTTTATGCTGCCTCCTACTATTTTATTATACAGAATTATTCTTACCTCCTTTCTTACTCTGTAAAAAGACTAATGTTTATTCAGTAGAAAATAAAAGAAGAAACCAGAAAACATGACCACTATTTAAACTATAAATAGTAGACTAGGTGTGGGGGCTCACGCCTGTAATCCTAGCATTCTGGGAGGCTGAGGCAGGTGGATTGCCTGAACTCAGGCATTCAAGATCAGCCTGAGGAAGGAACAAAACAAAACAAAAAATTATAAGAGGGACTTTACCTAACACATGCAAGGTGTGTAACCTGCTTCTTTGTACCCTTAATGATTCATAAAAACACAACATACAAACAAAAAACAAAATGAAAACCTCCCCATTGAAATGTTCACGTTGGGTAGGGCCTGTTTCAAAATTATTTACACATTCACTTAGCACTTTCTAATGGTGGTAAAATATACAAATGTGCAACTTAGCATTTTATCCATACACACTATTGTGCCACCTTCACCACCATCCGTCTCTAGAACGATCTCATCTTCCCATACTGAAACACCACACCTATTAAACGATAGTCCAAATTTTAAGCCTTTTTATTTTGTGAAGGCAAAAAGTGGAAGCCTAATGAACACATGTATGTGTGAAAAAAAAAAAAGCAATAGCTCAGGTAGTAGGTTAGTGTGCTCCCATTCAACACATTTTTACATGTTCTTTCATTCAATGAAGATTTATTTATTTATGTATTTAGTTAGTTTTGAGGCAAAGTCTCATTCTGTTTTGCAGGCTGAAGAGCCATGGCATCAGCCTAGCTCACAGCAACCTCAAACTCCTGGGCTCAAGCCTTCCTCATACCTCAGTCTCCCTAGTAGCTGGGACTACAGGCACCCACCAGGATGCCCAGCTAATTTTATTTATTTATTTATTTATTTATTTATTTATTTATTTATTTATTTATTTTTGGAGACAGAGCCTCAAGCTGTCGCCCTGGGTAGAGTGCTGTGGCATCACAGCTCATAGCAACCTCCAATTCCTGGGCTCAAGTGAGTCTCCTGCCTCCCCAATTTTTCTATTTTTAGTAGAGACAGAGTCGCTCTTGCTCAGGCTGGTCTTGAACTCCTGAGCTTTAGCAATCCATGTGTCTTAGTCTCCCAGACTGCTAGAATTACAGGCATGAACTCAGTGGGGATTTACTGGGCACCTGTGATCAGCCTAGTTCCCATCATGGGAAGTCTGGGGCACAGAATGAACAAGAGGGAACAGCCTAGAGAGGTAGACAAACATGACCGGTAGCAATGTTCCCGTGAAGTAGGTCGACATTTCTAACGTTTTCCAGAAGAGTAATCCTTAGGAGAAGGGAGGTGTGAGTCACTCTTCGGGACTAAACCTCAGTCTGGAGGACAGAACTCGGTCAGGGCAGTCAGGGTTAACGCTGAGATCTGAAGTGTAACTCTGGAAGACACCAAGGCTGTTTCTGGGAACAGATGGTTCTCCTTAGGGCCAATGAAGTACGGAGAAGCCTCAGATAAGAACAGAGAGGTAGCAGGAGCCATCTCCCCGGGGACCCAGAGGAGCGCTCCTGCTCTATCTCTAGGGCAGTGGAAGCCGCTGAAGAGCTTGAAGTAGAGCCTTAAAAAGATCAACTGCTCTGGTACCTTATTAGCAAGTGATTCATTTCCCTGCCTTCTTTATTGTCATGCTGATCTTCTTTATTGTCATGCTGATGCAAGTATACTAACCTACTATAGGGGTAGAAAAATCACTAGTATTTACATTATAAAATCTTTCTGTGTTTACCTTTGAAGTTCCTATTGTGGGAATTCACATTTCTTTAAATGGTATAAACAGAATATGAAAAATGTGACAAAGGGGTAAACAACTGGAAATCAGTCCCATTTTGTATCCCATCAAATCCCTCCCAAATTGGGAAGAAATTATCCCCCCTCCCCCTTCCTAGTGATACAGAGTATCAGCCTAAATCCTAACTGGTCTCTCTCTCCCAACTTGTTGATTCACGTCTTCCCTGGGGCAGGAGGTAGATTCCGCAGTTCCTTCTGGGCAAGTGTAAATTAAGACTCTGTTTACAAAGTACTTAATTAGCTTGCCTAGGTGATATTATCAATCATACTTGGAGAGAGAATTTGCTTCAAGCTTGTCTGCTGTAGGATTGCACAGGACTGCCCTGAGCACACATTTGATCAAGGCCAGGTTCTGAAGTTTAGTTTCTCCACGGGAAGACGTGCTGCTTAAAACTGATAGTGGCCAGTCCCAGGTAAGAGTGCCCGGCCATGCAAGGTCAGCTGTCCCACTTGATAGGCAGTCAGTGCCTTTATCTTTGTATTTTTAAGTCACTATCAGTTGAAATGTTTTTGGAGACAGGGTCTTGTTCTGTCACCCTGCCTAGAGGGCAGTAGTGTCATCATAGCTCATTGTAAACTCAAACTCCTGAGTTTAGGGCTCAGACATCCAGCAGTGTCCCCTTGAGAAGATCAGTCAGGGGGAAAGACAGATCAGAAACAGATAATTATGAAACTGTGAAGCAAGAACAGCATCAGAGTGTTGGGAAGCTCAGAGGAAACATACCCAATCCAGGCAGGGAGGAAGGATTTTCCTGTTCGCCCCAGAAGGAGGTGGTACTTAAACTGAATCTTGAAACGGCATAGAATAAGCAAGGCCTAGCCTCATACAAACTCAGAATCATTGTGCCAAAAAGACAATGAGATAACATTTGTATGTTCAATTAAGTAATTAATAGGTGATATAGCTGGGCAGTGATTAGCTGAGCAGTGGCTCTGGGGGCTGGTGAGTAGGAAATATGGCATCATAACTTTTTTTCTTTTTTTGAGACAGTCTTACTGTGTCACCCTTGGAAGAGTGCTGTGGCTCACAAATCACAGTAACCTCAAACTCTTGGGCTTAAGCGATTCTCTTGGGTCAGCCTCCCAAGTAGCTGGGACTACAGGCACCTGCCACAATGCCCAGCTATTTTTTGTTGCAGTTGTCATTGTTGGTTAGCTGGCCTGATCCGGGTTTGAACCTGTCAACTTTGGTGTATGTGGCTGGCACCATAACCACTGTGCTATGGGCGCCGAGCCAGGCTTGTAGGTTTTTAATGCTCAACGTGCTTTACATGATCTTTCTCAAATTCAGAGTTGATCTTGTCTCTCTCAGTTTACTATTCCTTGGTGTCCCTACTCCCCACCTCCTTATCAGTGGACGAAGCTCCAACTGGTAGCTTGGCTGGGTTCTTCTCAATGTGCCTCTTTGTCCACTACAATCATTTTCTAAATCTGTCCCTGCCCCTGAAACCTTACCCACTTGTACTGAATTCTAGCCACAGGAGTGATTCTCACCTCTATGCAATTGTAGAGGCTATTCCTACAGCCTGGAATGCTCTTCCCTTTCTCTCAGTCCTGCTCACTCTTAGAAGATTTGGCTCAAGGGCTTTTGGCCCCAAGAATTCTCTTTTTTCTATTTCCTGTGCTGAATACATACTTGTCCATACTACATATCACCCTTGTAATGCAATTATTGGTTTTCCTATCTCTTTCTCCTGTACTATGTACTATAAAATCTTGCTAGATCAAAGGATGCAGTTTTTAACTTTGGAACTTTAATGATTTGAATTTTTTGAGTGTAGGAGAAAAAGCTTGGGCATGGAAGTCAGTTAGCCCTGATTTGATATCTCTACCACGTATTAACCTTGGCAAAATTTCTTTTTTTTTTTTTTATCGTTAAATCATAGCTGTGTACATTAGTGCAATCGCCTGTACCCATTCTAAGCTGCACCATAGGTGTGGCCCCATCCATTACCCTCCCTCCACTAAAACCTCCCCCTTCCCTTCCCCTTCCTTGGCCCTTTCCCCATAGTCTTGTGCTATAGTTGGGTTATAGCCTTCATGTGAAAGCTATAATTTAGCTTCATAGTAGGGCTGAGTACATTGGATACTTTTTCTTCCATTCCTG
>CAUYPK010059695.1:0-12807 GCA_963574355.1 Loris lydekkerianus
AGTCAGGCTCGGGAAGTTGCACTAGGCCTCAGGCACATGGCAGGGCCCAACAATTTCCTCTTTTGTTTTTTGTATGGCAGAAAAACATAGTCCCTGTGTTAGGTTGCCTGCTCTTGCAGTTTCAGTCTTACCCATCATGGGGATACAAACATCAATGGTTTTGTCCCTGTCTTAGGTTGACTGAACACAGAGTGATCTTACCCGTCTTTGGGTATTATGAATGTAATCCACCATGCAGCCTCTCCATATCCTGTCTTAGGTTGTCCCAGCTTTGGGAGTCTTACCCGTCATTGGTGCTATGGAGGGCGGTGAAGAATAATAGTTAGATTCTTGGTTGATGAGCCTGGTTTCTGTCTTTCTTCCCATTGATATTATATGTAGTTTATTACATTTATTAATTTGCATATGTAGAACTACATTTGCATTTCTAGGATATATCCCACATGATCATGGGATATTATCTTTTTGATGTGCCGTTGTATTGCTGTTTGCTGCTATTTTGTTGAAGATTTTTACATCTATGTTCATCAGGTATATTGACTTATAGTTTTATTGATTGATCAATTATTGTGCCCTTGTCTGGCTTTGATATCAGGATATTGCTGGCCTCACAAAATGACTTTAAGAGAATTTTCTCCTCTTCAACAACTTTTTGGAAGGTTTGCAGAGAATTTGTATTACGTCTTCTTTATATGTTTGTTAGAATTAGGAAGTGAAGCCATGGGTCCTGGACTTATTTTGTTGGAAGTCTTTTTATTATTGATCCATTCTCATTACTATATTTTTTGTTCCGGTTTTCTACTTCTTAATTCAATCATGGTATGTGTCTAACAATTCATCCGTTTCCTCTGGGTTTTCCATTTGTTAGGATTAGTGTATAGTTGTTCATACTAGTCTCTCATAATCTTTTGTATTTCTGTGATATCAGTTGTAATGTCTCCTTTTTCATTTCAATTTTTTTATTTGGGTCTTCTCTTTTTTCTTGGTTACTTTACATAGTGTTTTAGCAATTTTGTTCATCTTTTTAAAATAACAGGTTTTGTTTCATTGCTCTTTCTTAGTCTTTATTTCTGCTCTGATCTTTATATTTCTTTCCTTCTACTAATTTGGGGGTTGGTTTGTTCTTATTTTTCTAGTTCCTTTGGGTGAATCAATACATTGTTTATTTGAAATCTTCCTACATTTTTGAAATGCAAGCCTTTATTCTTATAAATTTCATAATTAGCAGTGCTTTAACTGGTATTCTATTGGTTTTAGTATGTTGTGTTTTGATTTTCCTTTGTTTCGAGAAATCATTTCATTTTATTTCTTAATTTCTTCCTTAACCTAATCATTGCATTATTCAGAAGTATGTAGTTTAATTTCCCTGTATTTATATAGTTCCCAACATTTCTCTTGTTATTAATTTCTAGTTTTACCTCATTTTCATTTAAGAAGATATTGATACCATTTTAATTTTTAAAATTTGCTGAGAATTGTTTTATGTTGTATCATATCACCTACCCTAGAGAATGTTCCATGAGCTGACAAAAAGAATGTGTATTCTGTGGCTGTTGGATAAAGTGTTCTGCAAATGTTAAGTTCATTTGGTCTGAACCACATTTAAAATCCAGTGTTTCTTCATTAATTTTCTGCCTAGATGATGTGTATAATGCTGAGAGTGGGATGTTGAAGTCCCAAATTATTATTGTATTGGAGATTATCTCTCCCTTTAGATCTATAATGATCTAATACTGGGTCCTCTGGTGCTGGGTGCATATATGTTTAAAATTTTCAAATGCTTTTGCAGAATTGATGCCTTATTATTATATGATGGCCTTCTTGTCTCTTTTTACTATTTTTGTCTTAAAATGTGTTTTATCTGGTATGACTATAGCTATTCATGCTTACTTTTGGTTTCCATTTGTGTGGAACATCTTTATTCATCCCTTTACTCTCACAAATAGATATGTCTAGCCAGTCTATAAGTGTCTTTACTGATAATTTTCTTGTAGGCAGCATGTTGTTGGATCACTTTTTTAAAAGTCCTTTCAGCCAATTTATGTATTTTAGGTGGAAAATTTAATACATTTATATTTAAGATTATTATATTAGCATGTTAGGGCTTGTTCCTGACATTTTATTTATTGACTTATGATTGATTTATATATTGTTTGCTCCTTTATTTCTCTTTTATCATTATGGTTTGGTGGTTTTCTATGAGGAAATATTTTAATCTTTTCTCTTGCTTATTTGTGTGTTTTCTCTACCAGTGGGTTTTATATTTTTATAAGTTTTCATAATGATAGATACTATCCTTTCACATCTAGGTCCAGAATTCACTTAAGCCTTTCTTGCAAGGTTGACCTAATAGTGATAAGCTCTCTCAGCTTTTTCTTGTCTAGGAAAGGCTTTATTTCTCCTTCACATATGAAAGACAACTTTGGTGGGCATCTTTACTGGCCTTTTTCTTCTTTCAGAACTTTTAATATATTATCCCATTTTCCCCTTGCATGTGAGATTTCTGATAAGAAATCAGCTGTTAGTCTAATGAAGGTTCCCTTATAGATAATGCTTCTCTCTTTCTGTTTGTATAATTCCTTCTTTGTCTTTGACTGTTGTCAGTTTAACTACAATGTGCAGTGGAGAAGACCACTTTGGATTATGTCTATTTGTGAATTTCTGAATTTCCTATGTCTGGATGCCTAAATTTCTTGCCATTCTTGGAAAGTTTTCAGTTATTATTTTGTCGAATGGGTTTTCTGTCCCTTCTATTTTCTCTTCATCTTCTGAGAAATTAAAAATTCAAATGTATGGTCACTTGACAGTGTCCTGTGCATCATATACACTTTGCTCATTCTTATTCTTTTTTCTTTATTTTTGTTTGACTGTGTTATAAAAATAAACTTATCTTCTAGTTCTGAAATTATTTCTTTTGCTTAATCTAGTCTACTGTTGAAGACTTTGAAAATATTTTTTATTGCAGCCAATATTTCCAGAGTGTGTGTGTGTGTGTGTGTGTGTGTGTGTGTGTGTGTGTGTGTTGTTTTATGATATCTACCTCTTTGGCAAATTTGTCATTCATATCGTAAACTATTTTTCTCATTTCTTTGTATTGTTTATGTGTATTCTCTTGTATCTCACTGAATTTGTTTAATATCATTATTTTGAATTATTTTTTGAGGATTTCATAAATTTATTTTTCACTGAAATCTGTTGCTGAAGAATTATTGTGTTCTTTTGGAGGTGTCATGTTTTCATGCTTTTTCAATTTTCTTTTGTCTTACATTGATATCTACACATTTGTTGTAACAGTTGTTTTTTCCAATTATTTGAATTTGCTTTCACATGAGAAAAACATTTCTAAAGATGTATTTATGATGTTGGTTGGGTAGAGAACGTGGCTTTGATTCTGGGTGTGTGCAATAGTGTAGTCTTCATATGACTTCTTTACCTATCAATAGTAACAGTGGTGTTTTTGATTTCCTCAGTGTCTTAGAGTGTGGTTGTTAGTGGAGGTTCTGATGAAGTTTTGTTGGGAACACAATACAACCAAAGGCAGGTCATTCCTTGGGCCCCAGTGGTGACAGTGGCAGTCTAAGCATGCCTGAATGGGGCCTCAGACTGACAAACACTGGTACCAGTATTAGTGAGTGTAGGCAGCCTGATATTAGGATCTCCAGGTAGCTTTTTCAAGTGCCAGTACTGGTAGCAGTGGGTCAGGGAAGTTTGCAGGTTTTCAGGCAATGGGTGTGGCAGAGGTGATGCCAGAAGCGTAGGCAGGACAACCCTCTGGCTCCCAAATAGTCCATACAGATGTTGGCAGTGCTGCAATGGTCTGAGCAGGCCAGTCTCCAGGTCTGCAGATAGAACATCCAGGTAGGTGGGTGCCATCCATATTGGTAGTGGAAGGTTGGATGGGTCCACTCTCAGGCTCCTGGGAGGGAGGATTGCGTGGGTTCCAAATTTGGGGCATGTTCAGGTGCTGGAAGGGACTGGGCAAAGTTAGATGGGTAGACATGTCCTCAGGACCCCCAGTGACACATGCAGATGCTTGCTGTGGTAGGCAGAGATTCAGACCCCTAGCAGAACATTCATGTAGGGATAGCAGGAGCTGCATTGCAGCCCTGCTACTGGGAAGGGCAAGATGGGTTTCAGTGCCAGCAGCTATAGTCAGGCAGCTGAGGGGCACATGCTTTAACCCCAGGTGGCAACTGTAAGCAAGGGAGCCTGTTCTCAGGGTGATTATTAATTTTCTGTAGTTCTGCTGATGGGGGCTGTGGTGTGGCTGCCAGTGTCTTGCCCTTTGTCCCCAGTGCTGCTACCAGAGGAGCAAGTTCTTGGAGTACATAAAAATGCACAGTGAATCCACTACTGGGGGCAGCAGATTTGCTGCCAATGGCTCATACTTCACCGCTGGAGGCAGCAGCCAGCTGTGGTATCCGGTTAGGAATATCAGTGGAGATTCAAGAGCTGTTTTGCCCAGGGCAGAATACACTCTGGTGGGGGCTAGTCTTTCAAAGTGACATCATGTTGTAGCTGTTAGGGTTCAGGCGTGTGTGGGACCCAAAGTGAGCCCCCTTGATAGAGCAATGCAGTCAGTCTCTAGGCAGCTCCCTATGTTAGTCTCGGGGCTCACAGTCCCCTTAAGCCTGGGACTAGGATTGCAGAATCTGTAGTGGGAATCTGGATCTCTGGTGGTCTCTCCCTTACACTTTCCCACCTTGGGGAGCCTGTCTGGGTTCCCAGTCAATTCAGGTCAAGCAGGCTGTCTCGCTTTCCTCTCCTTCCTTGCAAGGTTTCCTGCCATTTCTCTGCTGTTTTTCAGGGTTTTCTCTTAGATGACCTTTTTTTTTTTTTTTTTTTTTGCAGTTTTTGGCCAGGCTGGGTTTGAACCCACCACCTCCAGCATATGGGGCCCACCCCCTACTTCTTTGAGTAGATGACCTTTTAAAGTGTGCTTATCTACTCACTTGTTTGGTTCTTTATGGAGAAGGTGAATACCTGATGCATCTCATCAGCTATCTTGAAGCCCTTCCTAAATAATTTAGAAAGCTTTTGAGCAACCAAAATTTAACTCAATTATACCTTAGTTCTTTACAAAGCCAGTGTCATAAACCCATTTAGCCATTTTTAATGTCAAATATGAAATCTGATTTGTTGAACATCGTACTATGTGCCTTGCACATCATGCATCTTTGGTTCTTCTTTATAAACTTGTAACTTTCTATTTCTACTCTACTGAAGTCAGCCACTTCCCATGAAGAAAACCAGAATAAAATACCCTGTTTCAAATTGAGAGTCAGATTACATTTCTGGTTTCAATGATTATGCATAAGAAATACATTTTTGGTGACCAAAGCTCTATAATTTTTAGTGACTAACTATAAGGAAAACATGTACAAAGAGAAGTTTTAGTCAGTGTCCATGTAGCTTATTCACACTGCTAGCCCCCATAGTCCATTCTACGTGTGCTCTCACTTCATAATGCATTGTTAGCACTACCTACCTTAAACACCCAATTTAGGAGCAGTCCACACACAAGAGAGGTCTGCTTACAGCCAAAATTGGGAAGAAGCTAACTTTCCCAAAAGGCTCCTTACATGAGCATCTCCATACACAACCTGGGTTTGTTTGAACTTGATAGAAGATGAATAGTGCCAACACTGGCAAGTGAATTAAGACTCAAATCACAGAGCATTGAAGATATTAGGATACAGAAAAATCATGAAAGTTAACAGCAATTCAGAAATACACACAAAAGTCAATGCCAATGTAAGTGTAATCAAAGATCTAGTGCTGGAGCTGCCTAGCTAAATAGCATCCTTTACAGAAAAGATGCTTTCCCTAGCTTTGCCCTGTCTCCTTAGACCACATCTATGCCTAGAGAAAGTTTGACCAACTAGTTATTGACTGTTATTTAGCTATGTTGAAACTGGTTTATGTATCTCCCTATGAGAATTGCTGCAGGGTCACAGCAGAGAGGAGAGTGGAAGAGGAAAGCATGACTAAAACAAAAATACAAACAAATCAGTACTCCCACAAACATCAGGATCCTTTTTAGCTCTGGTTTTGGCAATGCATTGGTGAGCAGCTACGGACTTGGTTTGCTGCTCTCTAAGAGTCTCTGAGTCTATGGGGCAAAGTAGTTGTACCAGAAAGGAAGGAGTTTCATGAAGTTAGGTGAGTATCTGAGTAGCTCTTGCAACAGAGAGTCATCCATCGCAGTGCTGTTAACAATGGCCTCACATCATGTTTGGAAAGGAAGAAGCAATTCACGTCAAGGAATAGGTTAGAACAGAGCTAATATATGATCTGGGTAAGTGGGCTTGAAGGAACTGTCCAAGTACAGCCAGTGCCACAAGTCCCTGAGCTGAGGGTGCCCTGGAATCAGCTAGTCTTAGGCACATGTTGAATTCATTAGTGGCAGGGACTCACAGAGGAGGAAATCCCAGCTCCCTATGGTACTGGAAACTGCAGTCCCTGTAATTTGGTGGGTTATCATTATCCTAGAATTTGCTACCAGCTTAGAGAATGCCAGTTTTGTAATTGGTACACAGTACCACACTGGGCCAAGAGAGGAAGTAGTTTAGGGCTGGAAAAGGGAGAAGTAGTAACCAGGTTAAAGCATGGGAGAAGGAATTTGAAATTGACATATGGGCCTTGACAATGCTCCTAGAATGTGTTATAAACTAAAGCACCAAACCCAATCAAGACCCTCGTGATCTTCCACTCAAGCCTGATGCCAATTTTTGATCTAGAAAATACCCTAGGGTCTCCAGGGAGGGAATCTTTTGCTAATGTGACTACCTGCTGCAATTAAAGGGCTTCAGGCAGACTGGAAGTCAATCTAGGAAGGCCCAAGAAGTGTAGTGGAGGCACATCCCTAAGGCTTTGCGGCACCAAAATCAGCATCATTAGGCAGGTGGGGAGCAGATTTTCCACAGGTATCCCTAGAGCAGCAGTGAGTGTGCCCTGTTACCTAGTCAGAATAGCCTGAGTACAGCCTACTAGGGCAATCCCTGGGGAGTCACAACATATTCTAGCATGAAAGCGAAAGTGGAGCCCGATCATTAATGCCAAATGACAGCAGATGTGGAAGAGTTAAAGAAAAATCAGTTTTGACGATGAAAAAATGAGGGTAAGCTGCCATATGAATTCTCCCTATCACAGTGGGGATGGTAGAGCTACACAAGGATATTTTGGAAATTATATAAAAGTTTGTATTTTGGTCAAAGTGACTTGGAATTGCTTGACATTCAGCAGGAGATAGCAGGAATACAATATGATTGCAGTCAAGTAGTTATGTTATATGCTGCACAACTTCCACATTGTCTCACTGGATATTTACATAGCTTAAAAAAACAAACCTACATTTTATGAACCTAGAGCCTATCTTCTTTCAGAAATAAAAAATATTTTTGTACAATTTTAGCATACATTGACTCTTCCAAGAATAACTGTAAATTAGAGAAGATTGTATTTGGTTTGATTGGAATGAAACCATGATCTCGTCAACCTAAATAACAAACAGAGAAAGGCTGTCTAAAAGAAAAGATGTTTATCCAGGAATACAGACTAGCTATGGGAATAAGCATGCCATAGTAAACTGTGTGCATATTCGCAGGGTAAAGAAGACAAAGGTTTTCTAACGGGAAAAAAAGGAGAATTACATGATTTATTTTTTTTGAAATAATTATGTTTGGCTACAAAGATAAATAAATAATAAGAGTGACCCCTGTCTGAGGTTAGATAGCCAGTTGCTGAGCAGATATGCTTGCAGAAGTATTTTTTTGTAGGTGGTCACAATGACCCTTGCGCAAAGTTGTGGTTTTCGTAGAAACTTTTTTTCTCATCAGGCGTACAAGCATGTGAACTCTCTCTTCATGGCCTTCCCTGCCTATTTGTCGAGATTTTCATAACATTAATGACTCCATTTTTATTCTGACATTTTCACAAGCTGTTCGTCATCTCAGAACATTACAATTTTGATGACAATACTGCTCACGATATTAGGACAACTATACATCTGTCTTGTCAGAATTTGTGCCATCACGTTCGTAATGGTTCTACACGTAATTGCAAACACCTGGAAGCTTAATTATGTCTTATAGTGCAGTCATATATGCATTATTGTAAATTAAAATCAATTAAAATAAAAATATATAGTAGAGAAAATAAATTAAGAAGTTGGTTCTGAGATAAGATAAAATCAATAAACTGCTGCCAAGATTGATGAAAAATAAAGGGAAAATATTTAAATTACCAATATCCAGAAATAAAAAAATAATCATTACTAATCATGCAGGCATCAAGAAGGTATTGGGAAGATATTAATTAGAACACTGTACCAATAATTTGAAAATTGAATTTTAAGAATGGTCAAATTTTTAGAAAAATTCAATTATCCAAAAATGTCACATCAAAAAAAAAGAAATTATGAATAACTCTATTAAAGAAACTGAATTTGAAATGGAAACCTTCCCACAATATGAAATAAGATCAATTTTCTCAAATTCTTCCAGGAAATAAAGAAGAGAAAACATCTCCCAACTTCTTTAATGAGCCAAACATCCCCTTGATACCACAACTCAACAAAATCTTGTTCTTTCCTATAAATGAAAATTAAAGACAAAGCTCTTTATTCAACTGAGGTAAAGATTCTAAACAAAATAACTGGAAACATAACCCAGCTGTATATAAAGAGAATAATATATATTTCCAAGAGGGATTTACTCTGAGCATATAATGTTGGCTTAACATTTGATAATCAAGTAGTGTAATTTAGCAATTAACAGGGAAAAAAAAGAAGAAAAATCATATGGTCTTCTCAATACATATAGAAAAAGTATTTAACAAAGTTCAACATTTATTCATAATAACATCTTATAATACATTAAGAAAAAAAGGTCATCTTTATCTGATAAAGAGCATCTCATAAAGCACAAATGTAAGCACAAGGTGATCTTATCAAAGTTAGAGGTAAAATATTGACAGATTTTATCATGAGATTGGGAATGAAACATGGGTACCTCTTATCACTACTTACAATATAGGCCAGGCATCACAAACCCAAGTGTCCACAACTTTCACGCAAGTTAAATAAAAATTTGAACCAGTGTCAAGTATAAGACAATAGAAAGTGGTGGGCCTATGAAATCTGAGAAAGCATCTTTTGCCAAAAATCATTCCAATTTAATGAGGAAAAAAAAAAAAAAGACAAAACAAAACAAAAGTCACTGGGTCAGCCAAACAAAATATTTGCAGACCATATTTAGTCTGCAGTCTGCAAATTGGTGAACTTGGTTGAGGTTATTTTGGGCCCAGCTTTTGAAGTTTCTTTCATATAACTGGCTGATAGGATAGTGAACTTCACCTATTAAATGAAAACAGTAATCAAGTCTATCACTCCCTGAAGGAGACTTTGTATTTTAATAGATAAAAGTTTTTTTTTATTTGGAAGAGAAGATTGAAAGGGCAAGGTAGTCAGAAAGAACAAACAATAACAGGTATTTATGAAAAGAGAGGCTTAGACTGTGAGCCATTAGAAATAGTGATGTAATAATAGCACAACTGCTTGTTTATGAATTATTCTATAAAATTTCAGTAACTTATATCTGAATTTGTCATACTGAAGCAATTGAAGGTGGAAGAAAGAGGGATTAAAAAAATGTATTGGCAAATTGTTCAATTTCATTTTGTCAGATCTTATCCAACATCTTGTTACTAGAAGTGTTTGGCATATACTGGTCAGTGGTGAAGTCTTTGAATTTAATAGTTTTTCCTTCTGATATCTTCTGCCTTAAATTCCCACAGTGAATAGCAATGGTCCTCAATGCCCATAGACTGGTGTCAATAGCTTGTTCTTGGAATCAGAGTGGAAAACACAAGAAGGCAGAAAAAATCAGGACATTTTACTCAGGAAGAGCCACCTGTTGGATGGTCCATTTTGCACATGTTATTGAGTACTAAGTTGGGCCAGAACCATTTCCCCCAGGTTTCACAGGTAGAGGTTCATGGAATCCTTGAGGCAGTGACTATGAATTTACACTGAACTTGGATTTTGTGTTGTCTTGGAAAGTTTTTCTTAGCTTTTTAAAGAGGGTGTTTCCCAGAATGAAGTACAGACCCTACACAGATGGCCAAAGCTCCAAACCCCATCCCAGTATCTCTGGTTCCTTTGCTATGTGGTGTAGATTTCCTTGGTTAACCAGGTAAGACCAAGAGCTTACCCAGAGTCCTCAAAGGAAATCTGGTCTCTTAAACAAGACTTGGGTTACTGTCTGGGAGAGTCCTCAAAGGAAATCTGGTCTCTTAAACAAGACTTGGGTTACAGTCTGGGAGAGCTGCTCACCCCCTGAATAGCAAACCTGAACCATCCCCCACATGCGTACTTTCAAACCTGGCACATGGGTGTGCCTATTTTCAGAAATGCCAGGGCTCGGGGGATCCTTGACTGCATCTCTATTCATTCTACAATCGTATATTTTAGACTATGGTGTGGCTTGCAGTCCTCTACCTGACAGAGGCTCTTTTGCCCTGCAGATGACTGAGTACCTTGCCCAAGAGCATTGGTGTGAACAAGAGGAGAGATTGAAATCTGAACTACCAATTCCTTATCTCTCAAGACTTATCAGTGGATCCAGCTGTGATTCCTCTCTCCTCTGTTCTTTTCCTCTGGGAAGAATCACTTTAGTCTTGATGGTATCACCTCTTGGTGACAAGTGACAGCATTTTCTGACTTACAGTTTGCTAATCAGTCACATGGTTGAGTAGCAAATGGGGCTCAGGATTCACAAGGGGAGTGATTCTCAAATATGACCCTGCACTAGAAATATCTAAAGGGCTTGTTTAAACACAGATTGCTAAGACTTACCCCCAAGTTTCTGATTCAGTAGATCTAAGTGTGAATTATAATTTGCATTTGAGGCATGCTCCAGATTTGATGTTCCCCAAGACAATTATTTGAGAACCACTGTCCTGGGGCAGTGTTTCACAAATTTGTTTTTACCAAAAATATCAACTGGGAATCTTGTTAATATTATAGCTTCCAACTCTATCCAAGACTTATGTTGTCAGTATCTCTAGGGAAAGAGTTAAGAATCTACTTTTTAATTATAACAGTTTTTGTATTTGTATTTATGTTTTATTGTTGGAAAATGTATATAATAAAATTTATCATTTTTACCATTAAAAAAAATAGAAATGCCATTTTCTACAAATTCCAACTTACCTTTGGAGTTAATTCTTGCTTTTCAAAGCAAGGATAGTGGAGTAAAAACTATTTTTATCTTATTTTAAGTTGTTTCAAGAATACAGAATTATCACGGTGCCTGAGAGCAGCATTCTGGTTAGAGTTTCTGACACATGAGCTAGTTTTAAGAAGCTTATAACATTATTTTATAATAATTACTAAGTTTGAAGAAATCTTAGATAAGGATGAGAGTTCAGATGCATGTTCAATTTACTAAAACATGACTCAAATGTGGCAGGTGTCCTGGTTTTGTCTGCTATAAATGATGTCTTATTAAAATGTGCCTTCATATATTAGCTTTGGCTAACATTTATATCAAACTTTTATTAGAAAAACTTAAATTTCTTCTGTGGGTATAAGACTAAGCTTAAATTGCAAGAGAAGAAAAAGATATAAAGTTGGAAATTAGATTCATAACTCTGGGATCTTGTAGCTGGAGATCCTAATTACTTGTTAATTCATATACCCTATACCTAGATAGCTACAGTGTAACTAACAGCACTCAGTAAATGGCTGTTAAATATCTTATTAGTGATAAAGTTTAATTTGGTATTAAGAATATCTCATCTAGAATATTTCTGGGGATAAATGTGGCCAGAAATATGTGCCAAATAAATATGGGCTACCTATTTAAAGTGCACATTAATTTAATACTTTATTAAATAAGAAAATGGCTACTTTTAAAAAAAATGTGTCTGGTAAAAAACATGGTACACCACATGTTCCTGTAAGGCAGGAATGCTGGCAAGACTGGTGAAAGTCAGGCACAGCAAATACTTTCTAAGTGACAGGTGTTTATTGTAGCCTCTTTGGTAAATAACTGTTTTCCAGTGGGGTGGGGGGGATGCTTATCAGCACAGCATCACTTTGGGGAAAGCCTCTTCCACATTTTTTATCTCATAAAACAAAAGGTGCTCCAGAAGAGCTGCACAGGAACCTGTGATCGGTACCCTCCTGGAACTCCAGAAGAGTTGCACCCGCCCGTACCCCTGTAAGAGCTGTGCCGGGACCTGCTATCCTGCCCACCAGGCCTCCCCATGAGCCGCACAACCCTGCGTCCTCCCTCCCATACCCTCCCTGCCTCCGCACCTGCCCGCTCGTCTGGCCAGGGACTCTGGTAGCCGCGTGCCCTCCAGAGCCCTCCCTGTGTCTGCACAGAGCCCTTCTCTCAGCCAGAGACTGCTGGAGCCTTGGGTCCTCTGTGGCAAAGTCACAGGGTGCCAGGCACTCCAAGAACAATGTGTACCACCCCCTAGCCTGTTGCTGAATCCAGGTGTGTCACATTCCGGAGCTGGTTCCACAACCAGAACCATCTGGCTGGGGCAGCCCCAGAGGAGCTATACAGGGTCACTTCCTACAAAGATCCAGCAACAATAGAGGAATCCCCCTGGGTCTAATCTTGGAGAGATACCTCCCCAACTCTGAGGACGGCTAGAGGCAACAGTGAAAAACAATCATGAGGTGGAATCAAGGGAAAAACTCTGGCAATATGAATAATCAAAGTAGATCAACTCCCCCAAGGAACAATGGGGCAGACACAGCACAAGATCCCATGCACAAACGAATAGCTGAGA
>CAUYPK010059697.1:0-21974 GCA_963574355.1 Loris lydekkerianus
AAATAAACATCCACGAGTCCACATGGACATGAACAAGTGACTGATAAATAACAGAGAAGAGACAGAGCTCCTTCTACAGAATCCCAAATAATGTGTGTAGACAGCGAGTCTTCCAGGGAGTGGAGCACAGGCCCCAGCCCCGAGTGTGGGCCGAGCACAGAGGATGGTGTGGAAAGGGGAGAGAGTCTCCTCTGATGCCAGCCCCGACCCAGGACAGCATGGCAGAGACTGCTGTGTCTATGTGTGTGCCCTGAGACCAGGCCATGACAATGGGCAGGTCCCCTCCAGCTTTCCTCCCACATCCCTCAGCCCACACCCCACACCAACCCCATGAGGAAAGCATCAGACAGATGTTCACTTTAGTCAGGACTGTCAGCATCTCTTTCCACTTGGATTTCTGCCCTCACCTATCTCCTTGTGCCTGGTGGTGTCAGGTGGCCTTGGGTCTCTTTGAGATGTGGCTGAGAAGTTGTTTTAGGGATGTGGTTAGCTTGGGTTTAACAGGATCCGTTTATATGCACAATAGTCACTTCTCTGTGAGTTTGGTGCCATGCAGGTGTTGCAAGCTTGGACCCAGGAGTCACCCTGTGCAGTGGAGCCCATAATGGAACAGGGTCAGAGGAGAGAGGGCTTTGCCCACTGCACTCGTGTCATGGGGACCCTGGATGGACTTAATTCCAAGAAAGAAGAGGGAAGAGCCAGGTCAGTGGAGACACAGTGGGGGTCAGGGCGAGGGCAGGCCTCACTGAAGCCTAGAGATGCAAGGAGTAGGGGATGGGCCAGAACTGGAGGTGTTTCACAAAGAAAGCATGTTCAGGCAAGATTCAGGAGATTGTTTGAGGAGTGTTTTGCTTATCTGTGGTGTCAGATATTGAGAAAAATATGCATGGACCTTTTCTTTTGCTCATCATCTTTCATTAGTGTTTGTGTATTTAATGTGTGGCCCAAGACAACTTAGTCTTCCAGTGTGTGGCTAAAAAGAAAAAAGATTGGACACCCCTGTGCAAAACTCCTGCCATAATTGCTAGCAATTATCTCTAGCAGAGTTTTGGTTTGTTTTGCCCACATCAGACAGATGCGGTATTGTAAGAGGTCACTGCAACGGGCTTGATGCAGGGAAGTAGCAGGAGAGGCAAGCGGGATTCTGGGGATTAGGGACTTGGCCTGGTAGCCAGTGGGGGACCTAAAGGGCTGCAGATGCCACCTGCCATCCTGGTGAGCTCCCTCCCTGGGAGACCTTGCACAGGGCCACAGTTCCGTACATGTTCTCGGAAGTCTTTTTGGGATGACAGCTGGCTACAACGGGTCTACATTTTTATGAAATTAATGCAAGCCTGCATGTTTCCCCTGGGGGTAATACTCACTCCCACATGAAGCACTCAGATTCTGAGCATAGAGTTGGACAGCGGGGTTAGTGTGGAGATGAAGTGATGGCACGTGAGGTGTGGCTTCACTTCCTAAGGGATTTCTGTTTCACATGCATCAGATCTTTTGTATTTTAATATCTGACTGTGTAATTTATGATTCTCTAGAGAAGCTTTGTTTTCATTTTGGCCTGTAAGTATGATAAAAGAGAAGGAAGGCCTGACTTTTCTGTTTCCTTCAGCTGCTCCTGATTGGTCCCCGTCTGTTCCTTTTCATCTCTAGCACTTTACAGATCACAATGAATTGAATATATTTTAAATGAGACAACCCATAGAGGTTAGCCCTAAGGAAATAGCGAATCATTTTGAGCACTGTAAAAATGTAAGTATTTTAACATTGCATTGTTTTTAACCTCCTTTATTAAATTTGCTTCATGCAGATACATCTTAGTTTAATTTCTGAGTATATAGATAATTCCAAGAACTGGCTTCGTTAATGAAAAGATAATTGGGGTTGTGGGAAGACAGGGGACCGACAATGCGGCCCACCCATTTGTAGAGTAACTAGTGTCAGGAAACCCACTGCGGTTCCGTCCTGTGAACTGGACAAGTTTCCTTTTTAGCGTGTGCCCATGTCTAGGGATTTTGGCTGAAATCAGCTTCTTTGCTTTTTTAGTCTGTTTCTTTAGTGATATTATTGTCTTTGTTCTGTTAAGAAAAAACAGCTGTAAAGGAATATTAACAATCTAGTATAGAAATTCTTTTGTGAGAACAAAAGCTACCCTGATGTTATTTCATGTTTTAGAATTGTTTGCTTCTTAACTTAGGAATGAGTATTATCAATAGGATTTCAAACTTTCAAAGCTGTTTGCTTTTTCCCCTTTTCTACAGCGGTATTAATTCCTTTCTTTGCCTTTTGTGGGATTGTCTCCTGTAGTGGGCTTATTAAATCCCATGGGTGGTTTTTAAAAATAGGCTTCTCTCTACTTGGCTGTGTTGCCTGCTGAGTTTACAGCCCTCTTGTGATATTTAACAAAGCCCTTGTGTTTAGTGTGGGTTGTGGTCGTGTCTAACGTTGTAACCTAGCACTGGTATATAAAGTATAGCTATCATCTGTTAATTAACTTATTATCCTGTGAAGTGTCATTATCATCTTGTCTCTAGAGCCACCCTCAGCACTTGACCTGAGACAGAAGGAGGCACCTACATGCGGTACTGGAACACTACACCTTCACTGTCCAGATGCGAGTCCCCACTTCTAAACCCACTCGGAGCTGTAGGGAGGGCCCCAGGCCTTCATGTCTTGCTGTCCCCCCTTTCTCTTATTCTCCTTGTAATGAGTGACTTGAGAATTCGTCAAAACAACAAACTAATTAAAAATGATTTTTCCCAGAAACTTTAGAAAAATTTAGCCTGCCTTACTTTTACAAACTGTGTTTAGCACTATTTGTGATAGGCTAGGGTCTTTCCAGTGGGAGGCACACAAGTGCTTAAACATAATTAAAACGAATGCCAGAAGATAAGTCAAGTACTGCTGAGAATGCAGGTGGCAGGATGAACTTTCAAGATGCTAGTATGTCTCCTCCATGCCATGTGTGCTTCACAGAAGCATGGAGGAGGTGCTGGACTTGAGTGCTTCAGGGCAGGGCTTGTGGGAAGGCAGGAAGGAGTTGTACCAAACGCAGATGTGTGGTTTTATCAATAAATATAAGGAATCCTAATGTACTTCCTGGCCAGGCTGATAAAGGACAAGAAAAAACAAAGGCATAAAATGTGGAAAAGAAGAACTAAGGCTGTTCCTCTTGGCAATGTCCCTGAGAACCCCGAACAGCCCTGTCCAGTGATGGCTCTGTAGGGTGGTCCTGTCCCACTCCTGTCCTGCCTGGTACCAAGGCCCGTGGCCACCCTAGTGCATAGCAGCCCCAGAGAGTCAGTGACCAAAAAAACTTGCATAATGACAGAATTCACAAAGGTAGCAGAAATAAAAAATAAATATGCAAATGTCAATAGTAATATTCACATATACAAAAAACAGCCATTTAGAAGACAGGAAAGAAATAACTCCATTAACAATAGCAACAGTTGAGACAAAGTACTTCAGAATACATGTTCAAAATCTACATGAAGAAAACACTGAAACACCTTAGAAAGACACAAAAGGAGCCTTGAACAGGCAGAAAGGGAAGATGTCAGTTCTAAGTTAATTCATAAATTTAATGTGATGTCAATGAAAATGCAAAAGCAACAAGACTTAATTTTTTTTCTTGGGCTGGGCATGTTGATTCTAAAATTGAAATAGCATGACTACCTAGAAAACTTAGGGGGAGAAAGAGCTAAGGAAGGGAGAGTGGCCCTACTAACCATGCCACAAAGCCTCTGTGTGGAACAGTGGGACAGTGGTGCATGGACAGCCAGACAGACCAGCAGGACAGGAAGTTCCAAAATATGCCTAAATGTAGGTGGAGATCTAACGTACCATGAAGAAATATCTCAGATTGATGGGTCAAAGGCAGACTTTTTAAAAATGAATGTTGAAACAATTGGACACTGTTTTGTAAAAGACATTAGGCTTATACTTTATACTGTATATAAGATAAATGCCAAATGGATCAGAGTTCAGTGTAAAAAACAAGCCTATTCCAATATTAGATGAAAATATAAGTGGATATAAGTTATTTATTGGGAAAGGCTTTTTAAAAATATTACTCAAAAAAAAGTATTACTCAACATTTAAGTGCAATAAAAGAAAAAATGGAAATATTTGACTACATATTGGAATACAAATTTTTGACTAAGGACAAAATAAATACTAAAAGGTTAAAAAAAAAAATCAATTGTGAGAAAGTCTTTGTAGCTATCATAAATATTTTTAAAGTTGAGGGGAAAAAAAGACCAAAATCCTAGGTAAATGGGCAGAAGACATGAACAGACTATATATGCACATACAGCATGAAAATGGTCTGTAAGTGTCACTAAGATGTCATTTCTCACACATCAGGTTGGCACACACCGAGAAGTCGCACTTTGGATGTCTTCACTAATGCACCATCGCTAGTGTGTACTCTTCACTGGGAATGAAGTGTTAAAGTTGAAGGCAATTGCCTTTTCAACTTGGAAGAGAGCATTAAAGTTTATGATTGTTAATTTCTAAGTTTACTTGCAGCTTGCTTTGAAACAGATTTTATAACAAAGGCAACACTAGCTGCTGCTACTTCCTTAGGCTACAGAAACCAATCGTGTGAGTGACTGGGTATTTGGGAGATGCCTCCTCACCCTGCTCCTGCACACACCAGCTGCCAGGATGCCCCTGGCTCTGCCGTGGATTCCTGTGGGCTGTTCCTCCTCCCTCCAGTCACCCTGTCTCGTCCCTGAACCTAGGGGTTGCTAAATTTAGGATTTTACTCCACTTCCTTTTTTCTTAGGGTGGCTCTGTGTTCATTGTGGATTTTATAATACATTTTGCTAGAAGGGATCTAATACAGATTAAACATTGACTTTAGTTATAAGGGTATTTATGAAGTCCACACGGTGGCAGCCCTGCCAAGTCAACTGCAAGTTGGCTGGCTTGGGCAGTGCCCTGCAAACCCTGGAGGGAGGAGGAGGGTATTGCTAAGATTCTACTCTTGTAGGTGAATCAGCTGGGGCCAGACCAGGAGCCCAGGTGCTGGGGTTTGTGTGTGAATCGCTCTTCTGGACTGCGGCCTCCATGACCACATGTTATGGAGGCGGCAGTGATTTGTCATGAACCTCTCCATTCAGCAGGTCACGAGCAGTTTCCTGTTTTTATTTTGTTATATGTTTTTTTTTATTGAGACAGTCTTACCCTGTTGCACTCTGTAGCATACTGTGGCATCATAGCTAACAGCAACCTCAAACTTTTGGGCTCAAGTGATTCTCTTGCCTCTACCTCCCTAGTAGCTGGGACTATAGGTGCCCACCACAATGCCCGGCTGTTTTGTTGTTGTTGTTGTTGTTATTGTTTAGCAGGCCCAGGCTGGGTTCAAATCCACCAGTTCCAGTGCATGTGGCCGGCACCCTAACCACTGAGCTACAGGTGCCCAGCCACAGTTTCCTGTTTTTACGCTGTTTTTCTGTGACCCGTAATTTGATGCTCTGTGGTCCCTACCTTTCCTTTTGCTCCTCTTGGCAGCACAGTCAGCTCTGGCAGGAGGTTCCGTGTGGAAGGGGACCGTCTGGAACCGTCCTCCTGGCAGCAGGAGGTACTCACATGCTTGCTGGAGATTGAATGGATGCACCAGAGTTGTTAGCCTGTTAGTGCACATTTTGGCTGTTCCTAGGTTTACTACTACAGCCAAAGTTTTGATATGCTTCTTAATATGCTTTCAGTTGTAGCTGAGAGAGAAGACAACTCACCCTCATTTGAAGCAAAAAATGATTTAATTGTTCCTGATGTTTTCCTTGGAGTGAGATTCTTTCCTCTGCATAAGTCTCTTCCCTGATGAGAAAGTGTTTTCAGCAATAGACTCTGAAAGTGGTGAAATTAACCTCAGGGTAGCCTGCATAGCATGAGACAGACCTTAAAATGTTAATCTGTTTATTTTGTGAAATTATTATTATTTTCTATTTCCTATTTCTGGCCGATTTGGAAAGTGGTACAGGCCTATTCCAAGCAGTGGTTGAATCTTGCAGAAAGATCATCAGCAGAGTCCCAGGGCAGAGGGACGGGGCTGAGGTGTGTCTGTGGGGACAGAGGAGGCAGGGCTGCTGAGGATTCCTGGACTATTTGTTTTTGTTTGGTTTTTCCTTCAGGAGTTGAACTGAACAATTACTACTCACAAGAATCTGTTTTAATTCCTAGGAGATTAAACTGCTCACCCATAGCAATTTGAGGAATAATCCTAATACATTTAAACATTTATGAATTCCTTTGGAAATTCTAATATTCAAGGAATTTCTAGCATTTATTGTACTTTTAATACTTCTATTGCTGTCAGGATTTGTTTTATTTTGACTAGATAATTTATTTTTGGCCATTATTTTAAAAAGTAATATATATATATAATCAGAGCTCATGGATAGTATCAGGATAACTGATTCCTGCTCTGTGTCATAAAAGCAGTCAACTCATCTCTTTGTGTTTTTGTTCTTCTGGAAGAAACTTGTGGGTGCTGTGCTGCTCTGCTTTGCCATCTGTCATCTTTGGACACGCACCCCTTTCCTGCACGCCCCTCTTGTGAGGTGACAGGATCCCCGAGGTCTTCCTGCGGGGCTCTCACTCTCTAGCACCTCGTGACTGCCGTCTGTGTGGCTGAGCGGCATTACGTAAGAGGCACACAGACCACGCTGGCATGCAGCGAAGACCACAGAGCAGACTCCTGGGTAAAGCTGCCACGTGAGGCCAGAGCTCTGCAGCCCCAGCCTTCCCGTACCCCTCCCGCTGGCTCCTCTAGCAGGACTCTGGTGGGTGATAAGTTTGTCACTTGGGCCTGTGTCTTGCACCTGGGCTATAGGTGTGCCTGTTTTTTTTTTTTGTTGTTGTTGTTTGTTTGTTTGTTTGTTTTTAAAGGAAACAATTACTTTAATTTAAAAAATATATTAAGATATAGCACCTGATATACACAGCTATGATTAAATAAAGAAAAAAGATGCCCCATGATTGCATTAATGTACACAGCTATGATTTAATTTTTAAAAAAAAGTTCTAGCACCTTAACAAAATTTGGACTTTATGTTTTACTAAAGAATAGTATTGTTTCTCTTTTCTAATCCAATCAAGTTTTCATAATTATTATACTTTGCATATCTCCATTAAAAAAGAGTTTCTCACAAGTTCATTATCCATGGACTCATGAATATTTAAGATCAAGGTCAGAGATACTTTAATGGCATTAGATGAAACGTATACCCAAGTCTGAAGGTGTAAACCACAAAGTTTCATATTTTTAGCAGCAGAAAAGGTAATAATTTAAAGTTTTTTTTATTAGTCTTAGCAATTTTATTTCCCAAAACAGATTTATGAATTGTAGTTGATCATTTCATAGCTTCTTCTAACCTTTTACATTATTGCTTACATTGTGTAAAAACTAGTAACTGCTTTTAATAAACTTAGCAATGTCTAAAAATATTTTGGAACAAATACAGCATATCACTGTCATATGGGATTTTGTAAACAATCTTACTTGGGTTAAGAATGTAGCCTCAACAGAGAATTCTTTATTTTATTCAAAACAGCACAATAAAAACATCCTCAACAATACATAAACCTATATATAACATATAGACTACCTCCAGTATTTTTCCTTTATATGGTAGCACACCAGTATTTGCAAGAAAACATATTGGTGATGGGGCAAGGGGAAACTGATTTGGACAATGACATAGGCATTAACATTCAAAGACCAGGTAAACACCAATCTTAGCCAGAAAAAGCAGTATTAAGAGTTTCTGTGAGGCTGGGGTTTACATACTCCACTCTCCGTTCCCGGTCATTTCATCCAGCCTGACTGTTCTCAGTCATGCTTCTTGGCCTTTGGAGTGGTACTAGGAAGGTACGGAGAAGCCAGACCAAACTTTCACCATGAAAAATCTTAACAGATATGACAAAACTTTAAAGAAAGAGTAGCTGTATTTCAGAAGCTTACCAAAAATACTTCCAAAAACAGGCTCAACAAAATATTGTGTAATATTCTGTATATAGTAGTAAGTATCTACTCAGGCCTGCCTGTTTGTTTTTAACTTTTTAAGAGACTTTATTTTTTGGAGCAGTTTTAAGTTCACAGCAACATTGAGAGAAGGTACAGAGATTTCCCACACACCCCCTACTGCCAGCACATGGCCTCCCACATTATCAACACTCCCCTCGAGAGCAGTGCGTTTGTTACATTGGTGAACCCACAGTGACCTGTTTTTGTCGCCAGAATCCACAGTGTACATGAGGTTCACTCTTGGTGTTGGATCTTCCATGGCTTTGCAGGTTTATGATGACGTGGAACCACTGTACGAGGTGCAGAATAGTTGCACTGCCCTAAAATTCCTCTGTGCTCCATCTGTGGGGTTTTTTGTTTTTGTTTTTGTTTTTTGAGACAGGTTCTCACTCTGTTGCCCAGGCTACAGTATACTGGTGTCATCATAGCTCACTGCAACTTCAAAGTCCTGGGCTCAAATGATCTTCCCACCTCTGCCGCCTCAGTAGCTAGGACTACAGGTGCCACCATGTCTGGCTAGTTTTTCTTTTTTTGTAAAGATGGGATCTTTCTGTCTTTCTCAGGCTGGTCTCAAACTCCTGGTCTTAAGCAATCCTCCTGCTTCAGCCTCCCAAAGTGTGAGGATTACAGGTATGAGGCACTGCCCAGCCTGAGCTCATTTTTTCTCTTATGAGCAGGTGTAGTCTGAGGATTGGCCTTCTCTCCATCTTTGGTCTAAAGAGGAGCTGACCTGTGCAAGGCTTGCCATCCTCCCTGTGTCTGCCCTTTGCCTCAACTGCTGAGTCTTTGGAGAAAACGTCTTGCATTTCTGAGTTTCTTTTACAAGGTTTTCTATTTTATTTAAGAACAGAATATATTCATTGTGGGCTATGTGTATTTTACACAGATGCAAAACTAGGAAAGAAGAGACACAATTATTCCATTATCTGCAAACAACTTTTGTTACTATTTTGTGTGTTTCTTTTGTGTCTTTTTTCATATATATATATTTTTTGTTTGTTTGTTTTTTGTCTTCTTTCCCATATGTAGTTGATAATATTCTGGTTACTCTGTATTTCTGTAGGTCTGTCAGATCATCAGGACAAGATGTGGTACAACTAACATGAAAATTGGCACCTGAAGAAATTGTTTATATATTATAATAATAAAAAATTTAAAAATAATATACATTAATTTTTTCCATGAATCAGAACTTCCACAAAGTCATGTTTTTTAGGAGAAATGGTTTATTATTTTAATTTTCACCGTATAATAGCATTCTCATAAAGGCTTTGCCGGGGATGATTTGTGTCCGGGTCCCTGTGATGCCACATTGAGCAAACACCATTGTCCTTGGCTGTGTCGCTCCAAGGAGGAGGGAAGCAGCTCTGACGGGTGCTGTCTGAGGCCTCTGTCTTCTCCAGGGGAGACTCAGCTGCTGCTGTGTGAGTCTGTAGGGAGTGCCGAGTTCGGGTTTTTCCGCGCAAATTTTGTGCCTAAAAAACTCGGCTTATACTCAGGTATATACGGTAACTACTAAAAAAATAACTGAGTAAAAACACATTCTAGCCCATAAATGGGTATAAAATTCAGTGAACAATTCCCGTTTTCTCCCCCATTCCCAGAGACACACAGCTTACAGTCTGGTTGACAGCCTTCCTGAGTTACCGTGGTCCTCAGTTCTGCTATTTGTTGGCTGGTGCAGGAAGTCCACAGTCAGCACCGCTCCAGCCCGTAGTGTGTCTCAGAAACTTGGTCTCATGTTTAGGGTTATGTTGACAAAATTTACAATATATGTTGACTGTTTTTTATCTGTATTAGGCACTCTGCACTTTTCTACAAATTTAGTCAGAAAATTTTAATATAGAAAAGCAACATAGTATTGTGATAATATAAATAAGTTTCATTGTATAATCAAGTAGTATAAAATGTAATTCCGTATCACAAAACTGCCTATCAAAGGAGAATGTTCAGTTGGAAAGTCCCAATTTCTTAGTAGGTTTCTGTGTTGTTCCTAGCTCTTTCAGTTGGCCTTATTTTTCATATCCCATGATGTTTGTTTCTTGGATTCTATTTTTGTTTTGCTGGAGCACCTCCTTAATCAGTTTCCTGATGGAATGCATGGCTGACAGATTTCTTGAGTTCTTATACTTAGTGTTCAAACATGCAATTATTTTGTTCTCATACTTGATCGACAGTTTGGCTGTGTCTGCACTTCTGTGTTCATGTGATTTTTCCTTTGGAATCAGAAAATATTCTATACTGTTTTCCAGAGCCTAGTGTTGTTAGTAAGAGGTTGGCTATCAGTTTGCTCCTTGTTTCTTTGCTGGTGAACATTTTCTGCTCTCTCCTCCTCTCCTTGCCTGTACTGCAAGTGCAGGTGATTTGATTTCTTGTTATCCTGCACCCTCATGGGCTTCTCTTTTAGCCACCCCAGCGTCCATGCCTGGATCCCCTTTTGGAGATTCTCAGTCCTTCTTTGGAGAATAATTCTCAGGTTTCAGCCTGTTTGTTCCTGACCTTCCCTCCCCCGTCCTCTGTTGCTGGTCCTACTCTTCTCAACTGCCCTGCACCTGACATCCCCTTTCCCTCTTGCTACTGGGCTCCTCTGTCACTTTTTAGCACCATTATAGTTCACTCACTGCCAAAAGTAGCTTTTCTGACATTTTGATGGAGCCTTGGAAAAAACAGAAATACGATACTCTGTATTTGCCCCCATTCTGAACTAAAAGCTGTTGAGATAACGGGAGAGTGGCCAGGTGCTGTGTTGTGAGCACTTACATGGTGTTCTCGCTGCTTGGTGGAGATGTTCCTCCGCATTATCCAGTGTCGGGAAGCAGCTCAGAGAGCCAGCTCGTGAGTTTGTCAGCAGCATATGTAAATCCCTATGAGACAGTCTGTACTTTTTACACATCATTTCATATTATATAAGAATCTCCATACTCTTATAAATGGATGGTAACTTTCTTAAACTTGCCTTAATAGTGTGTTTCCAAGTCAGTTAAATTTCATACACTCTTAATACATCATCAATAAATAAAATGTCACTACCTCAACAAAATTTGTGCCAGGTTCTGTATATCTGCTTTGTAATAAAGATGAAGATGAGTTATGATATTTATAAGTCATTGAAGAATTATGGTTCAAAAAAGCTTGAACTTTCATCACTGTATAAGCAATACAAAACTAATGTGAAAATGGTAAATCGAAACTAACATCATAATTATAAAAGCTTGCACCTGAAATCCATGACAAATTAAAGCTGTCCTTGATAACAAAGAGTTCTTTTCTGAGAACGAGGGTATTGTGGCCCCTGCATAGGGTGTGACACAGAGCTCTGTAGCTCCGCATGGGACACATACTTCTTGAAATTGGGTTATGCCTCCGTAAACTCCAGTGACACCCCAAGTCTGGGTTATGAGCTCCAAATTTTAGTGCCCCCTTAATAGTTCACCTCATGGGTTACTGTCATTCACCTTTACTTATTGAGAAAAAGAAGGCTATGAAATTTTGTTGGTTAAGCACTAGAGAAAGGGCAGGTTTTGGGTCAGGACGGCTATCAGGACAGCTGACTGAACACTCTGCTCCACAGGTCACTGGGAGGTCAGAGGCTAGTGGTCTTGTGGGGTATTGGGCCCTTTTGAGCATCTAATTAAAGCTGTGCACATTTTCACTAGAAAAATGCACCTGGGCATGTAAACACACCGTTTTACATATGAATTTACAGTTTTCATCAGCTTCCTGAAGCCTGTTCAGGACTCTCAATTAGAATGCCCACTCTGGGTGGGAGCATGAAGCAGCGCCCCCCTCTCCCCCAACCCCTTCAGAGGCCTTGTGGAGTGGAACACAGAGCAACAGGCTACACAGTCCAGTGTCCAGAATCTTCCAAGGACGCCATTGCCGGCCACCCCATCCACTGATGGGTCTGAGCCTCCTTGATCTCCCCCCAGAAAGGGAAAGCACATGCAGAGGCTGAGTGCGCTTGGATTTATTTTCATTATTGGCAAAAACATTTGGTTTCATTTTATCAGCTTGCTTGTTTCTTTCCCCCCTCCTTTTTTAGCTGTCCTCCACAGGTAGAGTGTGTATTTTGAGAAAAGTGTCAGGTTTATTGTGCTAATGGAAATTTACAAAAATGCCAGTTTGAGTTATTGTGGAATCTAAGTTGAAGAACTGGTGTGCACAACAGTCACTGTTAATAGGGAACATTGATTTATTTCCAAACACTGAGCCAACTGTACTTGGTTGGTATGTATATATCCAATGTGGTTGTGAGGGACGGTGCTTTCTATATCACTGGATTTAAACTTGCTAATTTTGGGTTATGATGTTTATATCTGTGTTCATGGGAGTTGACCACTAGTTTTTAATTTCTGAAATATCCTTGACAGATTTTACTACCAAGGTTTTATTAAAAAGTTGAGGATGTTCCCTCTTTGTCGTTCTCCAGAGTCTTGTGTGTGAGGTTTGGTTTCTGCTTTATCTAGCCGGTGCTTCCACATACCACTTCCTTTTATCTTCTTCTTCTTCTTTTTTTTTTTTTTTTTTTGGCTACAAGTTCTTTCTCTCCCGGATTACATTCCTTCTTCTGAAACGTGCCCTTTGGGACTTCCTTTAGTGGCAGACTCTCAGGTGTGTTTTGTCTGCAGACATCTTTATTTGTCTCTACTGTGAAGAGATGATTCTTGGGTACAAGGTTCTGGATTTTCTTTGCATACGAGGCTCTCGCCCCTCTCTGCCATCTTCTCTTCCTCGTGGCCCAGGGGCAGCTGGCTGTTGGCCTGGGTTCATTTTTGTTTGCATGTGTTTTGCTGGGTGTGATTTGGGGCCACTCTGTTTCTGGGAGACCTCCCGTCTCATGGTGTTTTCTGTCTCCTGGCGTCTGTGCTGCGTGCCGGGATGCCCCTCCAGTGCTGCTCCTCAGCTGTGTCTGGTGTGCTGTGAAGACACGGCTGTGGGACTTTTAACATCACTCATTGTATTTTTACTTCTGGAAGGTCTGTTTTTTTCCTACCAAGTCTGATGGCTCATTCTTAGTTTTCCTGTTTCCCCACCTGTTTATCTCCCTAAGCCATTGTTTTAAATTCACATCTGGACAGATCCAGCGTGTTGGAGGCTTTTCCTAGCTGCATTCCCTCCTCAGTGCCTGTCAACTTGGGCCTCCTTTGGTGGCTGCCCGTTCTTAGGACCAGTGAGCACCTCAGAGGAGCTGCTGTCTAGAGTAGGGAAGAATGCTGCTTTGCCGCGGCAGCTCCCGTTTGTTTCCTCTTTGCTCTTGGTCATTGCCCTGAGCATACTATGCCGTGTGCTTTCTGGCATGGTCACTGTCTGGAAGCAATGACTCTGAATACACTTAACTGCACACTCATGTACTAGTATTGGCTTTATGCCTCTCCAAGGTAGAAAGTGAGAATAGTTAGTTTTTGACAGAACAAAGCCCCAATTTCTACAGTCTAATTAAATTATAGAGATAAACGTCACTTTAAAAGGAAACAGTTGCTTCAGTTAATCACTGCAGTGGTCACCGGCATGGCACGGCCAGTGCAAGTGATCAGTGTACTTCAGTAGGACTCGTGCACCTGCTGCTGGTACTGGGTGTGCCCATCCAGACTGGGCCCAGTTCTCACTCCGTCATCACAGCATCTGAATTACCTTTGGTTAGGAGGTAGTTGGTTACACGCCCATTATAACCCCCTGACTTGAAGTCACCTACTTTCAGGGGGGATTTCCTGAGACTAGGAGCAGGCACAAACTCTGGAAAGATGGTGGTGCTGGTTTGTAGCTGGACTTTCAGCTCCGGGGGACACTAGGAGTTGGAGGCCAGAGAAGCCACAGAGCTGTTTGTCCCCTTTACTTTTGTTTTTCCCTTTGCATCTTTTTGGGCTGCCTCACTCCCTACTGATTTCATGGGACAGCTCCAGCTGGTGAGAAGAGGGACAGGATTGCAGCTCCAGGCCCGCCCACAGACTGGCTGCTCAGCCTCAGACCACCCTTTCCTCGAGTTCCAGTCTCCTCTCTCCTGGGTCTCTCTGTCTTTTGCAAGGAATATAAAACTTCTGGCTGCCTTTCCTGACTTTACTCATGATCTTGTAACTGTTCTGCTCCTGCGGTTCATTAGCTTCCTTTCTGCTATCAGAACTTCATGCAGATGGAATCATCAGGATAGTCTTTCCTGTTTCTCTTGATTTGTCAATGTGGTTACATTAATTGATTTTTGTACACTAAATAACCTTTGCATGCTCCTCAACTCAGTGATGCTTGATCACCTTTTAGAAGCATTATTTGATTGTGTTTGCTCATGTTTTTATTGATTTATCAATTGGGTATTTATTGATTTATCAATTGATTGGAGACTTGTTGCCCAGGCTAGAGTGCAGTGGTGCCGTCATAGCTCACTGTAAGCTCTAGCTCCCGGGCTCAAGTGATCCTTCTGTCTCAGCCTCCTGAGTAGCTGGGATTACAGGCATGTACCCCCATGCCCGGATGATTTTTCTATTTTTTATAGAGACAGGGTCTTGATGCATTGCTCAGCCTCAAGCAATCCTCCTGCCTCAGGCTACCAAATTACTGGATTATAGGTGCGAGCCACCACACCCAACCTGTGTAGGATATTTATATATTGTGTTTGAAAGACAGGCCTCTGCTTTTCCTTCATCATCTTCTTGACAGAAATGATCTTCTTGAATATTAGGTTTGTTAACAATCACAAGGTCCATAAATGCAGAAGAAGAAATGAGAGCTTCATTTCTGGTAAAGGGTGGCAGCCTGCAAGGTGGCGGTTCTGACAGGCTGGGAAGCCTGGAGAGGGCACTTCCAGGGATGGAGGGTGGGACAGACGCCTAAGCCCAGCAGGCTGGCGGAGCACACGTGTCCAGCAGGGCACAGGAGGAGTGCTGAATGTTCACGAGGGTGGCCCTGACGCTGTGCACTGCTCAGACCCTGTAACATATGTCCGTGTCTGCTCTGGGGGGAGGTCGCCATTTAAATGTGTTACAGTTCAGTCTTCTACCCTGAGAGGTGAAGCAGGGACACACAAGTTCACAGCCTCTGTGAAACCAGCTGAACCAGCCTGCGGTCAGGGTCTCTCACTGGAGAAAGTTACTGCCATCAGTGTCCTGTCCCGTAGAGCTGTGGTTACAGCTACTGGGACCCAGGGAGGGCATCAGCGTGGGGATGAGCTGCCCTGTTTGAATGTCACTTATCTCAGGCAGTGTCTGTGTAGCTGCTGGAGAGACAAGAACACCTGGTGGCAGTCGGAACAGGGTTTAAACTTAAGTGTAGGATATGAGGCCTGGCCTCAGGTCCTGTTTATAATTTGCTATCTTATTGCCACAAAGACTCCATTCTCTGATCTCTGTTTGAACATTAGTGCTGTTCAGTTGTGTCTCAGTTCCAAAAAAGGGGGAGGGGGGGGCTCAGGTGGTAGAAGGGATTAGGATTTTATTTCAGTTTACAGGTGGAGCTTTCTGGAGAAGCCACCTAGGCCTGAGTGTTCTTTGCAGGGTGATGTTTGTTTCCTGACTCTGATTTTTTAATGTTTATAGTTTTGTCACATTTTGTGTTTCTTCCTGAGTCAGTTTTGGAAAAGTTGTATTTCTCTTGGAATTTGTTCATCATACCTAAATTTACAAAATTTTTGGAATCAAGTTCTTAATATCCTCTTACTATATGTTTAATGTTATGAGAATTTGAAGTGATAATTCTGTTTTGGTTTTCTCTTTCATCTAATGACCTATCCCAAAACTTACTGACATGAAACAGTCACCACAGTCAGGGATTTGGTGTGCTGTGGTTTCTGGGACCTCAGCCAGCTTGCCTGCTTGTCTGCAGCTCCACTGCTGCTATGGGCTGGGTTCCTTGTTCTTCTCAGCATCCTGTCCAGGAAGGCTTCTTAGGGACAGGCTTTCTGGTGTCTTTCTCTCTGCAGCTGCCCCGGGTGGCTAGCACTGTCCTCTTCACAGTATCTGAGCGGGCTTCCCGAGGGATGGTGTTCCAAGAGATAACAAGTTGAAGTCGACATCCCTGGAAGTGCCACATCCACTCCACTGGATGGACCAGTGCGGTCACCTGGCCTCCTAGGACTCACGGGCCATGAGAAGGGCCCCTCTGCATGAGGACAACAGAGTCTCAGCCTTGTGACTGCCAGTCCTCCCTGCCCTTTCAACTCTGAGGCTGATCGTGTTGGGCTTTTTTCTCTGTGAGATTCCATTATTCTTACCAGAAGATCACTGGTTCACTGTATGTCTTGGCAGAGAACCAACATTTATCTTTGTGTACCTGCTATTATGTGTGATTAATACAGTTTAATTTTTTATTTTTTTCTTGGGGCTTATTTTGTTCTTTTACTGACTTACTGAAGTGGTGCAAGCTCAGAGCTGTACCTTTCCCTGTGGTGCACGGCTTTGGCTATACGCCATGTCATTTGACATGTGATCTTTTCTGGTTTTAAGTTCTAAATATTTTCCATTTTCTACTGTGATTATTTCTTTTGTCTGTACATTATTTAGAAGTATGCTGCTTAACTCTCAAACATACGGGGGGTGGGGGTGGGGTTTCTAGCTACACCTGAGCTGTTAGTTTCTAGGCTTGTTGTGCTGTAGTCCGAGAACATGGAACATGGTCTGTTTTATGTAAATAGCTGAAGTGCCCTTGAAAAGAGGATGCAGGATGTTCTATTGCAAGCAGGGCCTCCGTGTGGTGCTGTGCAGCTTGTTACTGGGCTGCACAACTCTTCATGCCTTTACCTGTGTGTTTTGTGAGCTGCTGACTGTCCCTCCATAGTGAAAAGTCTCCCGCATCTTTGACCACCTTTATTGCACCCTGCCTGTGATTTCAGTCCCAGGGCTGTGTGCTGTATACCTGCTCTTCCAGGTAACCCACAGGGCACCGACTGTGGTGGGTGCTCCTCATGTCCTTCCTGGAGCAGGCCTGGAAGGGCTGAGTCGCAGCTCCAGTCCCAGGGCCACGGAGTTGCTGCACAAGGAGGGTGGGTGGGAAATAAAGGAGGCTCTTAGCACTCCAGCACAGATGTGCTCAAACTAGGGTTACTGGTGATTGTTCTAACACTGCATGTTTAACCTACCCCTTCTGTTGGATATCAGTTTGCTTTTGAAGAAGAAAATCTTAACATGACATGTTGAGGTTTATAAGCACATTATCATGTTGAAATATTCTGTTTAGCAGCTTGCTAATTGAGCACGTTTTCACTCCCAAGTGGGAAGGAAGTAGATGCTATTTCATAGCCTCTGCTTCTGGAAACTTGATGGCCGGTCACCTCTGAGCCTGGGCCGAGCAAGGTGGGAGGGCGTGCGTCTCCCTCTCTGTCCTCATATTTACACGCACATACATGCATGGCATCATGTGTGTATCCTTCATTTTAAAGAAGATAAACAGATCCAGAATTCTCCCTGAGAATTCTTTCTGTAGGATGTGGCTTGGTGGTCATTTGTCCTGGTATCAAACTAGCCACAATCTGACTTACGTGGCATCTCCCTGCTGTGGGCAGGGGAAATGAAGGTGGGATTGAGTATTGTGTATCTCCTTAAAAATTCGTAAGAATGCGTTAAAAATAACTTAAACTTGTATTTAGGAAGAAGACTTCTAATTAAAAGTATATTGTGGAGCGTTTACTTCTGAAATAATGAAAAAGCTTTTAATATTAAATCTTCTTATTCCCAGAAAAGTCTCTCCACTGGGCACGGAGGACAGTCTGCCCGGCCAGAGGTGTGGTCCTCGTCACTGTCTTAGTTCTGCTCACACTGAAGGATCAGAGGAAAAATAACAACGAAACAGACTTCAAGGTAAATAAAAATCTAATGAAATCTGACTGATTAAAAAATGACTTTTGCTTGTTGTAAACTGTTTAATTAGGCCTTTTGGCTTACCTTTAAAATAAGCATTTTATTGAATAATTTCCAGCTCAGATTATTCTGAACCATTAGTTAGTTCAGTTATGCTCTTGCTGTGGCCTCAGGTCACCTGTGAGTCTCTGTGGCCGTTCCTGGAGAGCTGTGCAGCCGCCCTCTTTGGGAACAGGTCCCTGTTTATGGGGTCAGGGCATCGTGTCAGGCACCAGGCTAGACTTGGGGAGAGCTCTTACCATCAGTTACTCTCTTTGAAGGGCTAAAATAAATTTTCTTTAGTACTTACTTTTGGTGACTGTTACATGATTCAGTATCTCCTTTTGAAGAAGCTGAGATGAATATTAAAATCTAGTAAAGTCAGTGTAGTGACAGGTTAACTTATTGATGGCCCAGCAAGGGTGTCCAACTTGCAACCTGTGGGCTGCATACAGATCGCGTGAGCACTTTTCTGCTTGTCTGTGGTGTCAGGTATCATGGAAAGTAGCACAGACCTTTTTTTTTTCCGCCCCTCAGCTTTTCTTAGTGTTTGTATATTTACTGTGCGGCCCAAGACAATTCTTTTTTTCTCCAATGTGGAGCAGAGAAGAACAAAGGTTGGATACCCCCAGAAAGGGTAACTAGCAAGTCAAATCTTAAATTTCCAAGGACGCTTTCTCTTGGGTTTAGATGAGTGAGAAGAGTGCTGTCAGAGGGCAGCTGTGTGCTCGCAGCATTCAGGTGGGTTCCTCGCTGATTGCCCCCTAGCTGGTCCAGTGGGCTTAGAGTGCCGCCTGGTCTTGGGCGCCTCCAGGTGCGGCAAAGACCAGAGCTCCCTTGGCAGCTGACGTGTGAGTGGCTTGGTAGACGTTGAAGGAGAAGATGGCTGTGCTGCCAACTTGGGAGTCCTTGGGCAGCACTTGGTGCCTTGGGGCCAGGGGAAGTCTCCTGGGGTGCGAGTGTAGACAGCCAGGAGCAGCGGGAGAACCCTAGAGGTTGCCATCTTTTGGGGTAGAGATGCACGCACATCTGACCACTCAGTTTAGGGTTTGTGCCAGGAAAGGCTCTGCTTGTCATTTCTGGATCCGTAAATGACAGCAGTTGAAGGTTCCTGACTCCCCAGTGAGAATTTGGTTTGGTTTTGCCTTTAGCTGATGCTTTTTTTTTTTGGGGGGGGGGGGAGCACATGGGCTGTCAGAGCATAGGAAGGGCAAAATTAAGGTTGCCTTTGCCATTGCTCGTGCCAGTGAGATGGGATTTTATTTTCAGTCGCAACCCTTTTTTCAGCTCAATTGGTGATAGGAAATCAGTTTATCCACAGCCAAAGGTTATTGAAAAGCAGTGAGAAATCAGAGCTGGAGGGAGGCTGACAGAGACATCATGGCTTCTTATTGCTAAGTTAGGTGTAATTTATGCGCACCTATTTTTAACATGCAAGTAAAGCATTGTATTAATTATGCTGTCCGTGTGAAATAGCAAGTATTTTTATATACTGTAAGCATGCATCGGAGGAATAAATTATTTATAATCCTCTGCACAAATAAATTGTTCTTAAAGGCATAGGAAAAATAATAAGACCAGAAGGAGGTTTCTAACACATGTGCTGAGAAAGCAGAACTAAAGGGCTGGAAATGATAAAATATTACATTATGAGTCATGTCTCCTCCTACTGATTCTGTGTTCATAAATGTTAGCTGTAGAATAGAAATTTTGTGTTTATTTTCTTTCATAAAAAGAGAGCTAATTTTGGCAGCAAATAGTTTGGTTTATTATTATTTTCCTTTTCCAGGGTGTTTTGAAATAAAAAATAAGTAAACATGAAAGATTTTGGCTAAAGTCTCTCTCAGTGGCAGCGCCGCTTGCCTTGCTGCTGTGCGTCTGACTTCTCCCCTGGCATCTTTTTCGGGTCCTGTGTTAGCGCTGACTGTGCAGTGAGACCGCAGTTAGCACTGTAGGTGTGGGGCTTTATTTTTAGTTTTAGGCAGGCTGGCTGTTTTTGCTGTTCTTACTCCTTGAAGAGACTGAAGTTGTTCCTTGTGTCTTGACACATGAGATTATCTTATGAGTCTGGAGCCTCCTGGGTGGACTCTGTAAAAATCTGTAGATATTGCTCAACTGCTCAGATGTTGAAAAAGCCCCAAAGGGACCTGTGCCCTGTTGAAATCAAGAAGCTGTTCTCATCTTTCTCATTGCCACCATACACCAGACATTCTCTTTATAACAAATATTAACTCCCCTTTTCATTTTAAAATGAACATTATAGAAGACACTACCTTATACGTAATTATAGCCGTGTGCAAGGTCGGACAGTTTGTGAACTCATCCTGGAAAAAGTGGTGCACATCTCCTTCATGAATATCAACACGGCGACCTTCCAGGTGGCCTCTCCTTGGCCATCTGGTGACCATAACGATATTCAGCAATGAGGTATGTAGCACTTTTTCTAGGATGATTTTGTAAACGTAATTGACCTCACATAAAGCAGCATCATGCCAAAATATATTAATAATATACAGAGAAATTAGAAGTTCATAATACTTCTTATGTCACTGTGTAAACACCGAGGTCACACCTATTGTCCCCCCTGGGCACTACCGTTGCCCTGTTCTGTGAACAACTGGCCTGGCCCAACCCCTGGACAGGCTGGAGCAGGAGGAGCAATAGCATGGAACCCAGTGCTAAGAAGCAGCTGCATCTTGAGGGGCCGGTGCTTTTCAGGAGGCTGTCATTCAAAGCTTATACGTCAATGTGAGGTGCTTTCCCTGGGGGGTCCTGGTGCTGCCCGCTGTCCTCCTGTTGGGTGGGGTACTGGTGAGTAACCCGGTGGCCTTGGGCAGGGCTCCTTTGCAGAGTGAGGGTCATGGAGGTGTGCAGTCTGGGAGAATGTCAGACCAACAGAGGCTGTTAAGTGGATTGTTACAGTGGCACTGAATTCTAAATCCTCAGAATTATGGCAAAAGCTTGATGTATTTTCCTCTTTAAAGTAATTTGGCTAATATAATCTATTGAGCAAAGGTGATGCTTTCGTACGTAAGTATTCCAGAAGATTACTGAAATAAAATAAAACTTTGGCTAAAAAGGAGAAGTTCCTTTCAATATATTCTGGTGTGAGTCACGAGAAGGCTCCTCTGGTGGTGTTTCGCCTGATTCACTTGCTTCAGCTTGAGAGATGTTAGTGCACATCTGGCGTCCTTCTGGGCTCAGCAGGTGGGAGTAGCTGCCAAGGCTGGAGTTTGTGTATGTCTGAAGTCTTGTGAGGAACTAGGATGGCTTTTCTAGTAGGCTCTGTCATTCCCCAGAGTTTTAAAATTCTTCTTTTAAAATTCTACTTAATAGCCTCTGTTGGTCTGACAGTTCTCCCAGACTGTAACTGGGAAGCCAGACCTAAGAAATGCCTCCCCACCAGGTTCTGCCCACAGTCTCCACACATGTGGATGAACCTCTTAATGTTGAGGCCATCAGAATCTCCAGGATAGACACACCGCTGGGTGAAGGGCTTTTCTACAATGGAACTTTACCTTAGAAGTGATAACAATAAATTGTACCCTTGTATTCACTTGAAAAAATTAAAAAATGCTAAAAAAAAAACCAAAACCTGCAGAATAGGCCCAGGTCCCCAGTGCTCAGCAGGTGTGGCTGCACGTGTGGCATAGACTGGGTGGCCGCAGTGGGAAGGGGATTCGTTTTCAAGAGCAACACTCCAGATGTGGGTTTGGTTGCACGGTCTTTTTGTTCAGTTATGTCCAAGTAAAACGACAGATTCTCCCCCAAACCTGTGCAGTAAACTGCACGTCAGTAAAGTATAGTCTTAGCATGTGTGTTTCCAGAATTTTGAAAGGTTGGGAGATGATGATGCCATGGAAGCAGTGACTCACTGCCACTTTGTAGGCGGAGACTTTCAGATTGAGGGTTAGAGATGGGTAAAGGGGAAGTGGAAGGGTGTCCTTGTGCACACTAGAAATGGTGACGTGTTGCGTGACCGGAGACGCGAACGAGCAGAAGCTTTGCTGTAGGTGTAAAACTCGCTCCTGTAATTATTAAGTCAAGAAACAGACTATGCACTCTGATATGGCGTATAGCAAAGTTTTTTATTTTAAGTTCAGGTTTTATACTTTTTCAGTCAGGTA